>PYAF01001680.1:1311751-1332400 GCA_007407185.1 Glycine tomentella | reverse complement strand
CAAAATTTATAAGGAGAAGACAAAAAGATGGCATGACAGAAAAAGTCATCCAAAGAAGTTTACACCAGGACAGCAGGTATTACTGAATAATTCTCGATTAAAACTAATTTCAGGTAAACTCAAATCTCATTGGTCTAGCTCATTTGTGGTAAAGAATTTGTTTTCCTATGGAACTGTTGGGACTTCCCCTCTAGATGCTAAGAGACCCTTTAAGGTTAAGGGGTGTAGGTTAAAATTTATCATGGAGGGGAAGTGGATAGGAATATTATTTCCATATCACTTGATTCCCCTGAAAATTAAAAAGGTCGGTGTCAGGCTGGTGACGTTAAACAAGCGCTACTTGGAAGGCAATCGAAGGATTTTTTACATCTATACTTCATTAGTTTAAAAAAAATAAAAAAAATAAAATAATAAAAAATAATAATAATGGATTCTGTATAGATAGATGTATCCACAAAAATCAATGAAATTATGTGTTTGTTTCTCCCTTTTTATAAAAAGTTTTATTTATTGCTGGGGACAGCAATGTTTAAAATTTGGGAGTGGGGGAACGCATAATTGCGTTAATTTTTAAGAAAAATGCTTAAATAGAAATTAGGAATAAATAAATAAAATGTTAGAGCCTTAGATAAGTTCTAGATTTAAAATTGTTGACACAATGATAAAATTTTATATTGTTGATTGATTTGGAACATGTAGGAGACAGTTAAAGTGTAGAATTGCATAGTACAGGATTAGAACTACAAGTTAGGTGATTGAATACATTAGGAAAAAGAATAGAATACTTGTTAGGAAAATCAAAGGAACATTAGTCTGATATAAGCTTGTGAGGTTTGAGCCTATACAGTACAATTTTTTAGAGTGACCTCATGGTTAATAATATTGCAGGGCTTGATTTGTTTCTCAAATGGTATTTGCATGATTAATATGATAAAGGCATGTTCCTTCTTTCTGAGCTAGAGCCAAATGACTGCACCTTCAAAATAATATCCATAGTTAGCCAATTTGAGCTTAAGCTTTTTCTTTCATTCACCTTAAAAACTTTATCCCTGACTACCTTATTTGAGATTGGAGACAAAGAAGTTGGGTCAAGATCAACAGCATAGAAAGATGAATGGTTACAAGAAAGAAGAAGGAAGAAGAAACAAAAGGAAAAAGTATTGGATTCAGCCAAGAATTCACAAAGCAAAGCTTGAGAATTAAAAAAGGAAAGAAAAAATAAAGCTGAAAAAATAGAATACAACTACTCTTTTTTTTTTAAAAAAAAAAAGAAGTGGTTGAGTACAACAATAAGAGAAGGAGGTGGATTAGATAAGAGTTGATCAAGACTAACATACTCCAATCTCAAATCAGCTACTATCCAAATTATTCCTACCTCAAGCCAGGCCTCATTACAACCTTTTAAAGACCTTTTGATTAATTGTGCATCTATTCATGTTTCTCATTTTCAGGAACCCGAGAATATAATCAAGTTCATGTTAATATTATAGCTTTGGAGGAATTGAGTGATTATACAGTTACCCAAAACACTGGAGTGATGAGTGATTACATTCCTAAGTGAGAAGTATTCAGACTATGCTCATGATTGATAGACTTAACAAGTATCCTTGAAATTTTCATAAGTAGTTCAATTGCATTTAACAAAATAGTTCTAAGATTGTATGTGTGATGATATGCTTAATTATTGAATACAAATTCCATTAAAATAAAGTTTTATTTTATTTTATTGCTGAGGACAACAATGTTTAAATTTGGGAGTTATTTGATAGGTTGTTAATATATAGTGAAATTTAGGATAGTTTTAGTCAAAATTAAGTAGAAAATGCTAAATAAATGATAGAATTAGCCAAAAGTTCATTACTTTGTGATTATTATTACTTATAGTTATTTTTATGCATTTTAGGAACAATAAATGAAGAAACAAGCAACAAAAAGAAGCAACCAAGAAATGCAGCCCGCGCGAGTCGCGCCACAACTGGCGCTAATCACGCCAGATGTTCTGGACCTTCACGCTAATCGTGCCATTTCAACGCGGATCGCGCCACAAACTCTGCAGGTTGGCGCGAGTCGCGCGAGACTGGCGCCGGTCGCGCGGACGGTACGTGAATTTCAAATTAAAGATTAAAGATAAGATAAGATCAATGGGCTTTTAGGTTTAGCCACCCTAACTATAAATATAACATTTAGGAGTCACAAAAGGCACGAGCAGCAGGGAGAAAAAGGCAGAAACACACAGAAACACACATAGAGGCTGGAGAACGATTTAAGGATTGAGAAGGAAGCCAAGATTGAGGGGTTTGATTATTCTTCTATTTTGTATTCTGTCTCATTTATTCTCTCATCTTTGTATTGAGCTAGACTGTAACGCCCGGCCACTTGCAGGATCAACGACTGTCCCTACATACCAACATAAGACTTTTCAGTGTGTTTTTTCCTCATTCACACACTTCCTCAGAAACGTCCCAGGAGGTCACTCATCCCATGATTGCTCCAAGTCAAGCACGCTTAACTGTGGAGTTCTTATGTTATGGGCTACCGAAAAGTAGATGCACCTTGTTGGTATAGGTAGTACCTATTAAATCCTTTAAGTTATCCTTAACGGTACAGTTCTATACCTACACAGCCTCTGGATCCCTCTCGTTCGGGTGTGTATTCGATTCATTCATGTACCCCTCCCGCTGGAAGCCTGCCAGGAGCCGCTCCTTGTCCGTGCCTCACTGCACCGGCGATCACTCCCCGCCCTCGTCAGCGCCCTGAATGTTACATAGACATAATTATGTCTAGCTAATTCGGCAAAAGAACCAAAAGGGTGTTTTTTTAAAAAATATTTACTAATAAGGTGCGTTTTCAAAAATATTTGCAAATCTGATGCAAGAGGGGGCTTATATTTACAAATCTAGTGCAGTGTAACATGCCTGAATTAGGCATGTTACAGCTGCACCAGATTTGCAAATAGGCCCCCCTGATCCCGAGTTGGTTCATATTTATTTAAGAGTTGTTGAAACCAATTTGACAATAAAATGGATTAATTTTTCAAATTAAATCATAATAGTGATTCATTTTGAATTTATATTTTAAAAATATCATAAAGTGCTAAAAAAAACCTATCCAAAATATTCAAATCGACATAAAGTATCAACTTATTAATCAGAGATTAAAAATAATTATAAATTCAAAAACTTAAAAATGTATTTTTAAATTTCAGAGACTAAAAAAATAAATCATTTAAATTCAGCAATTTAAATAATAATTAAGCGAAAAAAATTCTCTCATCATTAATTTAGCTTATCATAAATGTTTACCAAAATAATATTAGAATAGTTAATAGATAGAGATTCCTTTATATATATAAAAAAGATAGAAATGAGTTATAAATTTTGATACTATAATAAATTTCATCTTAAAATCAATTTACATTGAAGAAAGTTGCATTACATGTATAAGTTATACCTAGAGATTTAGAAGATATATATGGGACCTTCAAACAACATGAAAGGGGTTATATATTAAGAGTCCACGAGAGGGTAAATTAGGTATGGTGTTTATAGAATTAGTTGTGTCAAGTAAAAAAAAATTGGATCAATTATATTAGTTGAAGTGCGTTTATGCATTGAGCTTGACCCTTGTAGCTTGATGAGTGGAGAAAAGGTGGACTGAAATAAAGCACACAATCTCATGTATTGCCAAACTGCCAAAGAGTTCTGTAGTTGCAAATAAACAACCCAAAATCCTTTGTTGATTGAAAAAAAAAAAAAGAAAAGAAAAAGTATGACATTCTTTGTTTCCTTTGATACGCATGAGTGAAATAGAAATTGTTGTTGCTCATAATTGATTGGGGTCCATTACCATTGCAATTGCACACTGGGATGCATGCATACATATATATAAAGGAGATTCACTGATAATAATTTTTTAAAGATCTAATGGTTTTGTAATAAATAATTAATTATAATCATTAAATCTAAAAAAAATAAATCATAAAAATAATAAATAATTATTTTAAAGTTACTCTTGGAGTAACTAAATCATTTCTTATATATATATATATATATATATATATATATATATATATATATATAATCATTCATTCACGCATGCTGATCAATGTGCTATTTTATTGCTAAACATTTGATATTTGCGTGCCTCTTTTCATATTTCTCAACCTATGCATGCTCATCACTTTGTTACCCACTTTTCCATTCCATCTCATTGAGAAAGTTGCTTCTTAAAATGTCATGGGGTGAAGGAAGAAAATATATCATAACAAAATGTATTGCCTTGAATTATTGGCATGAGTTTGATAAACTTTGGGTTGATATTTAACAGATCGAGTTTTTTTTTAATGTATAAAAATAATGTAAGAGATACGCTCTTGATTTATTAGAAGGAAATATTAGTTTGTTTACTTTTAGAAAATATTTTTTTTACTTTTAATTTTAAACATGTAATTATTTTTATTTTATTATTCTGAAATTATATTTATAGAGAATACAGTAAAACTTACTTTTTTTTTGTGTGTTTTTAAACACATTTAACTTTAAATATATAAAATAAAGTAAAACATAAGATGATATTTTTGTTAAACTAAAATATGTTTTTCATTCTTATAAATATCAAAATATTTAAAATTCATCCTTAAAAATATTTTAGAATCTTTTTTTAGTTTTCATAAAATTAAAATTTTTATTTTTTAGCTGACAAGTAGATTCAAGTATATTCAGATCTAATTTACTAATTATCACTCTTTGATTGTTGGCATCGGAGTTGATGAATTTCAAGAATTAAAAACCCACAAAATACATACCCCAACAAATTTGTGAATCCATTTTCTCTAATATTCTTCATCTCTAACCTCATTCCAGCATGACCCCAACCAAAATCCATGCCTCACTCACCGTGCAATATAGCTGCCAAAATGATACAAACAAATATTAGCCCAAAGAAGATATAAAAGATTTACATGCAATGACAACACAGCTCATTGTTTACATCAAGATACGGCTTGGTTTCCTTTTTTCTTTTGTTTGCCCATAAAACATTAACTTTTAGCAGGAGTGCTGTGATATTTTGGATATTTACATAATCATAACCATATCTAATAAATAATTAGATTATAAAAGGGCATTATAATTATAACTAATTTTTAAAATATAGATATATAACTAATTATGAATAGACTAGTTATATAACTAATTTTATAACAAAAGTTGTTTAAAATCAACTATATAACTAATTATGGATGAATAAAAATAAGTTATTTGAAATATCCATTTTTATAAAACTAATTATAGTTTTATATTTATAAGTTTATAACTAATTTTAAAATAAAAAAAGTTATTTGAAATATTTATAATTATAAATTGGATTATAATTTTATATTTATTTTTACAAAATTAGTTATAGTCATAATTATTTTGTTTAAACTAGTTTTTTTTAGCATCCCTAATCTTTAGGAACACGCGATTGTATCTTCTCCGGTTCTCCATTAACAACATATTACCTTTCCATAAACTTAATGTCTTAGCTGTCTTCAAGATGATATTTAGCACATGTTCAAAGGGTAGGAGTAATAAAATGATTAGCTTCAGCATTTGGTTGTTGGGGGAAGAGGGTTTCAAATATTCGTGATGATTTTTTGTATTTCCTAATATCATATTTTAAAATATAAATTAAAAATCTTAGGTTTAGATTTGTTCGAATTTATATGTCAAATTCAAAAAATAACATATTTAAATTTTGTAAGAACAAAAAATTATTCAAAATTTTTTAATGAAAATATTTAAACATTTTAATATTTAGAAGAATAAAAAATATATTTTAACCTTTTTGTTATTAGAAATAAAAATAAGCTATTTTTCAAAACAAACATTACTTGATTTCTATAATATATATATATATTTTTTTTTTTTTGAGAGAGAAATTTATTAATATACACGCATTTATTTTTTTAGTATGAATATATTAACAAGTTATAATTAGAAATTTTATTAACATATATCAATGGTGTAAACATACTTTTTTTTCTTTAATAAAATGAGAACTAATTCAATTAATAAAATCAAATTGCTCCAATAAAATTAGGAAAATAGTACAGAGTCTCCTAAAGATACTATTTAAGAAAACATTAAAAGGTGTAATAGTAAACTCTCCCATATTTTCAATGCAATCCTTCAATAAAACTTATCTATTTATTGATTCTTTTATCAATGTTATTATAACACTAATAAGCAAGACCCAAAAAATGTTTTGAATTCAATTCAATTTCTGCTAGTGGTCTAAAATTGGTAGGTAATTTTGCTAATTGTTATACGTGGGTGAATAATTGTATATCAATTTTTACCTATTTAGATTGAGGCATGACTTGGTTTCTAGTTGGGAATGGAGTCTTCCAAACTTGTTGGGTAATAAATTGTTTGATTCGAGTATATCCCCTTTTCATTGGCCACACACACGCACGTACCACCCCTCTTGCAAAATGCCACATATGTATCCAACTTTGTAGTTTGGAGAATTTGATCCAAAGAAAAATTGTAATTAGGAGAATCAATTTTTGTTATTGAATTCACTGTACCAATTTGGATAATTATTTTTTTCTTTGGGGCAACCCATGAAAGGAACAACCTCATGTTTTGTCATGGGCTTGCATGGTTTCAGGCCCAACGGACACAGTTCTAAACTCACAAATGAGACAGCGTTACTTTTTATTTTTCCCGATATTTCACAAGACATAATCCGATAAATTATATGATAAAGAAATGCTACAAACACATCCTATAAAATAAATACTCTTTTAAATACATTTTATTTTATCGGTTAAAATTTATTAAAAACAATAAAATTTTGTTAATAGACACAAAAAATATCATTTTAACAACTGTTGTATAAATTATTGTACTAATAACATTTTTTTATAAGTAAGAACTAAAAATAATGTCAAGAATTTATAATAACTCACCTAATTTATTAAACCAATTTAATTATAATTCTTTCATAATATTGAATAAACCCCAAAAATTCAACAATTCAAAGTGCAATTCTAATATTTTTTTATGAAATGAGTGTCATTGTAATTTGAAACTAGGAACAGAAAAAGGATAATATGATATATAATTTGAAAAAGAAAATAGGAAGTGCAATTGTAATTTTTTTAAACTTGGTAAACGAGACTAAATCAATATGATTTTAGTCAGTTGATTTTGGATTTGTTAATTTTTTTTTAAAAAAAACTTAGAAACAAAAACAATTCAAATAAATATGATAGTATTCATATTTAATTTTATCCTAAATTTGAACAACATCTCTACTCTACGTTTCTTTTCTGCTTGGGAACATGGATGATTGCATTGGTCCAATTAACTATTTGCTTAATTTTTTTTACCAATGCTCTGCATAGGAATATCACAGACATATTCTTTTAATTAACAAAAAAAAAATATTCTTCTTAATATTTTTGAACAAAGGAGTAGTATGAAATAAATTATAAGCGAATTTAATTTTATAAATTACATGTGATTTATAAACTTGATTATTTTACATGTAATATTTATAACATTAAATATTTTAAAAATTGCTAGAAGTAGCTTTTTTTTACTGAAAACTGACACTCTTCAGGCCTTATAAATTTTTTTGACATCTTTGATATCTCTGGTCATTATTTTTATCTATTATTTTGTTTGTTAATTTCCTACCACATTCATCCATATATAATTTGTCTTCATAATTTTAAATTTTTTGTAAGAAAATAATGTTATAAATCTCCCTTCATTTATTGAAGTGATCGATGGTCAAATCAAAGAAATTCAATTCTGAACTGAATTTTGTTTTATCGAAAGAAACAGTTTTATCATCTGCTTCACGACTTCATCTGTAAATTGAGATTGAGGGACCAAACCAATAAACGACACAAAGATGTTAACGAGCACACTGTACACTATTCTTTTTCTTCACAAACACAACAAAAATCCTAACATATCTGACATCTCTCTAAACTTTCTTATATTCTATTTGATAATACAAAATTATGCTAATTCCGTGACCAATCAAACCTTCTTTAGAATTTTGCTACTTTGCATATAAGAGAAAGTTTAATATCGGTTTTAATAATGTTATTATTTGTATATATACAACAAACCTTACAATAATAAAATGGAAAGATAAAAACTAAAGAAATATTAAATATAACAAGTAATGTGATAGAAAAAAGATAGGAAAACAAATGTTACTATAAATTGTTGTATAATATAAATAATATGACTCTTTCACTACGGTATTTGGTAGAATGCTTAAGAAACCATCCATGATGAAAATTGCATGCTCGTTATCACTTAAGCCTAATAAAAAGACAAAAATAAGTAGATCATAGATGAGATTAAGAGAATACAAAAACAGAGAAAAGAGGAATTGTGGCCCTTTTCAGTTTTAAAAAAGTTGCAAAGAATCATTCCTTTAAAGTTTTTATGGTTGTGTAATTAAAGTAAATACTGTACAAACATTTTAAATTAAACTATTATTATAACAATAATTACTGCAACTATAATTCTTTCTAGATTCGAAAACGAAAAAACAAAGATATAACTTTATTTTTGAGAAGAAACCGACAAAAAGTCATAAACTTTTTAAGTGTACAACGTTGGTAATGAAATTTAAATTTAACACATTGTGCAAATTATTCAAATTCTCTAGGACCATTCCACTGAGTTAGAAGTTGTATACATTATTATGAGAGTATATTATTGAAAAAAAAGAGGAAGACAAAAAAAAAGTTAGGCTTAATTTTTTTTATAAATTTGTATTTTTCAATATTAGTTTATCTAAGTTTTTTTTTATTTTTTTTAGTTTATGTAAATTTATATTTTTTAAAATTTTGATTTGTGTAAGACTTTATTATCCCAGCATAAGTGCAAATTTGAGTAAGTCACTATGAAAGGGAGTTAGACTTGGGAAGAATGTGAAGATCATAAAGTAGGATTTTTTTGTCATCAAATGAGTATTCCTTCCTTACTTCATTAGGTCATAGATAAACATTATTCCCACAATGTGTGTGAGTGTAATATATATGCAAAAATTGAAAATTATGATGGCAAAATACCCAAAAATTGAAAATATTATGATAAATTAATTATTATGATTTCCATAAATATATTTATATTGATAATTAAATTATTAAGTTTATATTGATAATTAAATGGAAATATATGATATAAATTATTAAGTAGGATTTTCATGTTGGTTTCCCAATATATCACATTTAAATAGAACCAAAGTTGCATATTAATAAATTAATTATCAATATAAATATATTAGAAGAAGTTTAGTTGAAAATATATGATATAATTTGCATATTTTAGTCAAATTCTATATTTATATAATATATATTTTTAACTCTATATAATATATTTCTAATTTACCTTTTTTTCTAAAATATTTATATTTCTGTAAAATCATACTAATACATACTAATTTAAATTTATTAATTTATTTATGGGAACAAAGTTGTTGGAGGGCTTTCTAATTCGTTATCGAGCTAAATAATAAAACCAAATCTTGCATTGACATTATTTAATAAGCTTTATTACAAATTTTATTACCCAATTATCATTATTTTGAAAATTTTGTCACTTAATTTTTTTTTGCATTTTATCATAATATTTTCAATTTTGGGTATTTTGCCATCATAATTTTCAATTTTTGCACATATATTACACTCACACACATTTCCAATGATGATTAAACATTTTTTATTATTTCTTACTCATTAAAAAAATATGGTAGTCGGTAGAGGTAAAGGTGGACCCAGTTGAATCCTTTTAAGGATAGTGAGACAAAACTCTATAAAATGACATGATTGTGGAGTTTGAATAAAAAAGGCGATATAATATTTATATAATTATATTATTTATATTTTAATACTATTAATTATATTAACTAATTTTTTAAGAGTGTAAATCAATTAAAAAAATATTATATTTAGGGAAAGAGGGGTATTGACTTTACTTTTCTTTGTTATATTATTTTTTTATATATAATTTTTTATTTGTATTATTTATTATGAACATGTTTGATTGATTATTTAAAAAGTATATTTAGATATTGAATGTATTTTGGTGAATAAATTCAATTTGATAATATGTTTGATAACTTTTAAAGTACGTTTATATATTAAAGTTTTGTCTAAAACCCCAATTTTATGAAAACAAAATTTAAATTGTTTTTGCAAATTCGATTTACAAAATTAAGTTTAATATAAACTTAAATTTAAAACTTCTCTTAATCTAAATATACATAGTATGAGTTCCCTTTGAATTGATAATAAAGGTAAGTGGGGCCCACATCCGATTCAATGCCAACTTGGATTCTAAAAGATCTGATCAGCTTTGGGGCACACACCGTCAGTGATCAGTACAATGACATTTCCGCATACAGTGCATGTCAATGATAAATAAATAAAAAATATTGCAGCAACTTGCAAGTTCCAAGATTAAACTCTTCAAGCATTGAAATATTGAAAAAATGTTTTGTTATACGGAAAATAAAAAATATTTAACATTTATTTATAAAAAATAGACCAAGATAAAACAGGAAAGGATGATGAGATAAGTTACAGGACATATCCGGAGGGAAAAAAAAAAAAAACTTTATACCAATGTGCGTATATACTCTACCGAATCTTTTGAAAAAGTGAACATTCAACAATTACAAAATAATTTTGGTAAGAGGAAGATAAATTAAAAAGTGAATATTTAATTCTAAAAGTTTTGAATTTCTTGGGGAATTGGAATCAGAATGAGAATAACGATAATAGTAATAATAATGGTAGGTGAAGGTGGTAATTTTGTAGAAAAAATGGGGTCCATTTACCAACAACGACTATATAAACCAAACCAAAAGCAAAGGGATTTTCACAAAAACATTTGATGCTTACTTAGCTGTGTCTGTTTGCAATCAATAACTCTCACCTTTCTATCATTGCTCTGCACCTCTTTCTCCTTTAGTCAAATTCTTCTGTTCAACAGGTGTGTGTTTTGGAATCAGCATTTGGCTATTTGGTACAACTTTTCATCCTTCTATGCATTGCTTGGTTTCTATTTTTGGGGTTCAATTTTGATGAAATCTGCCACTGAAATCTTTGCCTTGTATTTAAGTAATTTTCTTGGATCTGGATTTGGTTGTGGAAAACCCAGTTGAGAATTTGGGCTGTGGTTACTGGGGTGTGTGTTTTTTGCACAGTGGTGAAGTGGGTGATCATAAAGTTAGCTTTTTTAATTTTATTCATTATTTTATTTTATTTTCCTGGGTGGCTAGTTTGCATTGGAGGGTGCTTTTCCTTGTTTGATTTCTGTATATTGATGTTTTGTTAACTTGGTAAGTGAAACTTGAATCACTGTTGGCTACTTTGTTGAAAGGGTTGTCTTGAGTGGATGAGCATAATGTGTGTTTGATGCATATGCTCGGAGTTTTATATGATATGATATGTTTTGTTGTTTACTGTTTACTCTTATCTGTCCGTATTAGACAAGGGCAAAATGAAAGTGGGATGTATAATTCTTATACTTGAGGAATTGGGGATGCTTAGTCTATTTGTAGGGTTTTGGGTAGATTTAAGAAAATGGTCCCAGGGAAGTCTGAGAAAGAAACCTTTGTATTCCCTTGGCATGCCTTGGCTTATGTTTGGATATGCAGCGCATTGTCGATAAATCGATTATTTTTCCATGTTCTAAGCGAAATAAACCATTTGTTGCTTCCGATTTTTAAATTCTCCACCATGTATTTTGGAGTTGGAATCAATTCAACAAGCTATCCAAACACATAGTTAATCTGCAATTACTCAAAATGGTATCGAAATTACCAAGGTCGAAAAAAGGGTGTTCCACAATATCTCAATCTGCAATGACACTGGAAGGCAAGGGATTTGCATGCTACTTTAGTCTAATTTAGTCGATGCAAGGTCATGATATGGAAAAAGAAAAAAAGCTTTTCTAGTCTTTTATTAGAAATGGATAGTGACCAAAAGTATCAAAGAATGGTTTGACTTGATCCAATCAAACACTTTCGCAAGCTGTTAAAACTAATGCCTTTTTAGATGATGGCAAACTGTATAAACTCTCCATATCTTTAATACATTTATATATGTGTATATCCGAATACGTACAGTCAAAAGTAGGTTAAAAGGTGGTTAATCTGTTACATAACTAACTGCCACTGGCATAATTTAGTTAGGTGGTTAGTTTGTATTCTAAGTTCTGATGACTATATGTACTAGAATAATAGTAGATTCAGATTAGTCTTGATGTCTTTTTTTATTTTTATTTTTCATTTTTCTACCTGTAATTTTTAACTATTATTTTTTCCAGGTCTTTGTCAATGGATGCTAAGTCGGCTGTAGAATTAATGGAGTCTTCCTCAGAGGTTCATTTTTCTGGATTTCACATGGATGGTTTTGAGCAAAGAAAGGCTAGCATAGAACAACCAACAACCTCAGAAACTGACATGTATAAACAACCTTTTGTCATAGGTGTGTTTTCTTATGACAAACTGCCAAATAAGTTCACATGAGGCCTTCAAGTTGTGTTACAGAGTACATGAATAAAATCACTACTGTTAAAGCACAATTTTGTGTTAGTTGAAGTAATAGAATTTCACATGGGTGCTACATATGTGTCAGGTCAGAATTCATGTCTGATGTGAAGAAATCAGAAATTCATCTTCCTTGAGTTATTAAAAATTAACATGAAATTAAATTACATAATGTCTTATGTATGGATCTGAGTTCTAGCATCAAAAATATCATTTCACCTAATATCAAATTTACACGCTTTGCAAATTATGTCAATTTAAATAGCATGTTATATTAATAGAGTAGAGTTTACTTCATACTTCATGAGGTCCTAAGTTTGGATACCTTGTTTTCAATTCTTACAACTTTTCTTTTATCTTAATGATTCTAAATCACTTATTTTTTGTCATATGATGCAGGTGTTGCTGGGGGTGCAGCATCTGGCAAGACAACAGTTTGTGATATGATTATTCAGCAGCTTCATGATCAACGAGTTGTACTTGTTAATCAGGTATCAATTCTTTCTTTGTATACTTCTCAATGATCAAGTTAAAATTACATTAAGATTTACTATTTGTGATTTGGGTCCCATATGCATCCTACTCTCTCCATTACCTAAATCCCCTTGGGTTCTATTTTCCTCAGGATATTCAGAGAATTTTAAGGAAAGCTTTTGTTATCATTATTGTAAATTTGACCCCATTTATAACAACATGATACATTACCCTCTGTTTATTTTATTAGTTTTAGTCTTCTAAGCTTCTTCCCGACCTTCTCTTGTATTAAGATCACGTGCCTTTTTATGTCGTAATATGAAGATATTAAACACAATTATTTGGGTAGTATAGTCAAAATATACCCTGGATATGTTATTGATTATCTCTATTTATTTATTCTATTAATTGTTCCTTTCTTCCTTTTGTCTTGTTTCTTCTTTTTCAGTGACGTGTTTCAAAATTAGCTAAATGTTTCTGATTGTACTTGTATTTACACATCAAGATCAACATATAAACTATTTGTGACAGGATTGTTTTTACAATAACTTGACGGAGGAGGAACTTACAAGAGTACAAGATTACAACTTTGACCATCCTGGTCAGTACTATTATACTTCTTTGTCTGTCAATATTACTGACTTAGAAGATGGAATATTCTATGGCCTTGTCTGTTTTTATTAAAATGCACTTTGAGAATGAGGTTCCAAAACCTTAATCCATTCTCATGTTTTAGTCCTTCTAATAAACTAATTATGAACTCATTATCCAAAGCTACATTTAAGTAAATTAAAGAAATTCTGAAAATTCATTGGATAGCAAGATAAGGAAAAATATACGACATTTTATTTTTCTTAATGAAAATATGTGACCGTTCTTGTACTTATGTTGTGATGTTAAATCAGATGCTTTTGATACTAAGCAATTGCTACGTGTTATGGACAAGTTGAAGCACGGCGAAGCTGTAGATATTCCAAAGTATGATTTTAAGAGTTACAGGAGTGATGATGTGTTAAGAAGGGTATATATCTGGAACTTCCATATTTTATTAGCAGTTTTAGCTCTCTTTCTTAAAATGCTAAACAGTTTAAGATTGACATACTGCTCCTGAAGTTGCGTATATCTTGCTAAAGAAAATCTTTCTTCCTTTAGTGCAAATAACAAGTATACAACATAGTTATCAATCCTGGATAGCGGAGCGGAGCGGCCGCCCTCAAAATTGGGATAGCAGATAGCGGGATGTCCGCTATTCTAATGTTTTTATATATGTATTAAAATATTTATAATATAAATATATAAGATGGAAAAGAGAAATATAACTAAAAATTCATGCACTAATTATCATTAACAATAAAAACTAGTCAAAGAAACACAATGTCAATTAAAATTTGCCAAATGTAACTAAAGTTCTAGGAAAGGGAAGGAAGAGTCTCCCTGGAAGACAAAGAAGAAGAAACAGAGGTCACCGAAAATAGAACATGACGGAGAAGAAGAAAGGGTCGCGGAGAAGAAGAAAGGATCGCCAGAGAAGAAGAAAGGATCGCCGGAGAAGAAGAAAGGGTCGCCAGAGAAGAAGAAAGGGTCGTCGGAGAAGGAAGAAAGGGTCGCCGGAGCAGTCGTGGTCGGAGTGAACGAAGATGGTCCGAGTGAACGAACAAGGTCGGATTCAATGGCGCTCGTGCAGAAGAACTGAAGAAGAAGACGACGTTTAAATACTGCGCGACATTTCGACCTAGCTCGCGCAAACGCAGTCGCCGCCACGTCCTCGGCAATCGAGGGCGATCTGTGAACCACTTGTCGCGGGCGTGGCGTATGCTACGTTGAACCGCACCGCTACACTACCCTTCGTAGTGGTGCATGGCCACTCCGCGCCACTCCGACTGCTATTGATAACATAGGTATACAATAGCGCAATCAAGCATAAAATACGTTTTACATGATAGTCCAAATGCATATTTTTAGCTTAGTTTTACCAAGTTGTCATTCTCATTTCATTTTGTGTTGCTTTATCGTGTTTTCAGGTGAACCCTTCAGATGTTATAATTTTGGAAGGCATCCTTGTTTTCCATGACCCACGTGTTCGGGAGTTGATGAATATGAAGATATTTGTTGACACAGGTCCTTTATTATTGTTTTTCATCTTTAAGTCAGAATTTATTTATTTATTGTTAAGTTTTCAGTATTTGTTAGTTTATAAGGGATATGGTTCATCTTTCATCTCATGGAATTGGTACTCAATAATCCACATCATGATATAGGAGAATTCATGTTCTCCATATTGTTCCATATCATTTAAGAATATTTTGAGGGTTAGGGGTAGGGCATGGGGTACTATGAGCAAGGTTGTTAAACTCGAGAGTTTATGTAAAATTGTGGAGCCTCCGTAAACTTGACTTGTAAACTCGTAAGATTTTACCTAATATAATTATACAAAATAATATTAAAAATGTATTAATTATAGAATATATCATACAAAGATTCTATCATAATTATATGATTTCATACGCGCATAACACATCATATTTTATAATTTATATCACAAATAATATCAGACAGAAATAATATAATAATTGCTTTCCTAAAAAAAAGGAGATTAATCATAAATTACAACTCAGTACTCACATAACACAATGCAGATTATATCTTATGATCGTTTCTGGATTTTAAAATCAAATTATATCATACGCACAGAAAAGTGAAAACAAGGAAGTTTAATGGAGTAACATACATGCTGAATGGATGAGTTGAATGGGCCGCAATAAGCTTTATTGATCATGTGAGGCAAGAGAGCTAAGAACAGAAAATGTTGGACCCTGATTTCTCCAGTGAGTGGCAGGGAATGCGCAAGAGGGGACATGAGAGAGATGAGGTCTAAAAGTGAGCCCTAATCATGTGAGTGACCAGGACTAATCAATGTTGTTTTGCTCTAAATCTGTGAGTGGAGGTGGACTTGTAGATTCAGCCACAAACTCACAATTTTGAGTGATCTCGCCTGTGTTTTATTTGAGTTCACCCAGAAATGGTTCCACAACCGATTCAACTCGATTTGCAGGTGTCAGCTCGTAAACTCGTACAATTTTACAAGTTAACACTTGAGTTTAACAACCTTGACTACAATTCTATTGCACTTTGATGTATCTTCGTAGTTGTTGCTTTTTTCATTTATTTGTTGGTTTTTTATTATTTTCTTAAGTTGTCACCTATGAGTATCTTTTAGTTATTTTATAAGCCTGTATATAAACTTTTCGTTTTAAATTGTTATTGAATTGTTTGTACTTCTACTTGTTAAAATTATTACCTATATATCATTGTTAAGTTAAGCTGTCTTTACATTTTAAAATGTTCAGTGCAGATGCTGATGTTCGTTTGGCACGAAGGATTAGGCGTGACACTACCGAGAAGGGTCGGGATATTGGAGCAGTTCTTGATCAGGTAGTAAATTCCACTACACCATTTGTGCTACTGTTAGCATATTTTGACTAATTCTTGCTTCTTTTTCACCTTGGTTATATTTAATTCATTGCAAGACTTGGGAAATCTTTTTTTAGTTTCATGTTACTGTTTGGCTACTATGCAAATTCCTTAATCACTGGCGGACCTACATTGTGGCATTTTTTTAAAATTCACCAATAAAAGTTTTTTTAAACAGCAAAATTATAAATAAAATCTTATATTTTTGTATTCTATTCCATCTATATTAATATATTTGAACCCACTAATCTTATTTTTTATAATTTGCCTCCACTAACTCAGGGTCTTGGATTTGCCACCGTCCTTAATATTGAAACTGTAGAAATGTTACAGAAACAATGTGTAATGTTCTACACATCAGTTGCTTTATTTATAATCAAAGAAGTAATTACAAAAGAGGTTACAAAGTAATTAAATCCCTAAAAATCAGCTAGAGAGATATATACCATATTTCCTAGTTTCCCTATTTATATTAAATCAGATCATATCATTAACACTTCCCCTCAAGCTGGAGCATATATGTCATATGTACCCAGCTTGTTACAAATATAATCAACGCGAAACCCTTTGAAAGATTTACTGAACATATCTGCCAGTTGTTCACTGGAGTTGACAAAGTCAGTGGTGATTTCTCCTTAAAGCACTTTCTCTCTCACAAAATGACAGTCAATCTCTATGTGTTTAGTTCGTTCATGAAAAACCGGATTAGATGCAATGTGAAGGGCAGCTTGATTATCATAGATAAGCTTAGTGTCTCCAGTGTCTCCAAAGTGTAATTGTTGGAGAAGTTGTCGAAGCCGTATTCGCACGTAGCAGATGCCATGGCGTGGTTCTACACATCAGTTGCTTTATTTATAATCAAAGGAGTAATTACAAAAGGGGTTACAAAGTAATTAAATCCCTAAAAATCAGCTAGAGATATATACCATATTTCCTACTTTCCCTATTTATATTAAATCAGATCATATCATTAACAGAAACGTATGGTCATTCATTTTTTTTATGGAATTAAGTCATTAAGGATTGTTTTTGGTTTTTATAGTAATATTAATCAAGCTATCATATTCTTTATCAGATTTTGATGGTTGATATCTACCAATCGATGGATTTCTGTGGCTGATTCTTATGTAATACTTGTTGCAGTATTCAAAATTTGTGAAGCCAGCTTTTGATGACTTTATTCTTCCAACAAAGAAGTATGCTGATATAATTATACCCCGTGGAGGAGATAATCATGTGGCCATTGATTTGATTGTACAGCATATCCGCACAAAGCTTGGTCAGCATGACCTGTGTAAAATATATCCTAATTTGTACGTCATTCAGTCAACTTTTCAGGTACCCCTACAATTTATGGGCCTTTTCAATTATCTCACTTAGAACTCCAAACTTTTGATTTTGTCATAAAAGTTAAACCATTTTGATAGTTGCTAATATGCAGATACGGGGTATGCATACCCTGATACGTGATGCCAAGACAACAAAGCATGATTTTATATTTTACTCTGATCAATTGATTCGATTGGTAAGTAAACAGGTTTATTTTTTGTTTCTAAACTTTGTGCTGGCATGCGAGTTTCTTTTAATTATTACTTATTTTTTGTTTCTAAACTTTGTGCTGGCATGCGAGTTTCTTTTAATTATTACTGATCATAATCGCTGCACTTGACCAGGTTGTGGAACATGGTTTGGGGCATCTGCCATTTACTGAAAAGCAAGTAATCACTCCCACTGGTAACATTTTTCAATACTTTCCTTGTAAGATCATTGTGATGTACTAGTTTTATGTGCTATTTTTTACGTTTTTGATCCTTGCGGCTAAAGGATTTAGCTGAATATGTTTACTACCTTAGCTTGCATTGTATCTACCATTGCAGATGCTCAAATCTTCTCCTTGCACCGGATAGTATTGTGGTTAATACGTACATTGGATGCCTAGTTTCTGATGTGATGGCATATTGTCACAAATGGGGAGAACATAAACTACAAGTTCTCAACTGTATTCTACAAATGTCTATGGCTATAGTTTTGGTTTTCTTTTCTTTTCTTTTTTTTGGTGTTAAACGCTCTAGTCTTGGTAGAGGTTCTACTAATAGCTATTGAAGTTGATCCAATAACGCCAGCACTCTTATATATCCTCCATTGACTTCACTTTTTCATGCCTTCATGTGATATGAAATCATGGCATGATATTCTAGTATACGAATCCATATTGAAAGGAGGCTTCCATGTGAGGGAATTTTTCCGTGAAGCAAATGTTTGTCATGTTGTAGTACTTGAGAGATGTATTCTGTTTTCCATGATGTTAATTGCAACAATTGTCATGCTGAATTAAAAGCTTTGTGTATGTTTCCTTGTGGTTGTCATTCTTGTTCTTGTATTTGCTAAAAAAAGTTTGTTTATTTTGAACCTTCTTGTGATAACTTTTGATTCTTGTCCTCAAATGCAGGTTCTGTATACACTGGTGTTGATTTTTGTAAAAGGTTGTGTGGTGTCTCTGTTATCAGAAGGTATTAGTCTAGTCCAAAGCTGGAGTTGGTTGGGCATTTGATGGAATACTTTCATCCTTGCCTCGAAGAATTGACTAAAATGTATTTTCTTAATCAATCAAGAATAATTCAATAAATATAAAAACAAATCTTGTGCTGATTTGAGTTTTAGAAATATCAAATACATTAGATTGCATTTGGTGGCACGCCCCAAGAAACCCCGTGTCTCTTTGTAGTTTATAATTTATTGTTAAGAAATTCATTTTCTGTTATCATAATAATTTAATATATGCTAATTTCAGCGGGGAGAGTATGGAGAATGCTTTGAGAGCGTGCTGTAAAGGTATAAAGATTGGGAAAATTTTAATTCACAGAGAAGGTGACAATGGTCAGCAGGTTAGTTCATCTGCATCTATGGTTTGGTACAAATCTCTGTTTCACTTGGTGATACTGATATCTTATGCTTTGATCAACGATCAGCTAATATACGAAAAGTTGCCAAATGATATCTCAGATAGGCATGTGTTACTGTTGGACCCTATACTTGGCACAGGTTTGTCATTCTCTTTTGTATTGAAGTTGCAAGTGTGTGCAGCCTAATTGCCGTTACTGAGTAGCTCACATAATAATAATAAAAAGAGGATTTGAAAGAAATTGATTCTTGGTTTTTCTGGTTTTGATTTGAATTAACCTTGGAACATTTTCATCCTTAGGGAATTCGGCTGTTCAAGCAATTTCTTTACTCATAAAAAAGGGTGTACCTGAGTCCAACATTATATTCCTTAATCTCATATCTGTAAGTGACTAATGTCTTAGTTCCTCTCTTACTCATTTTCTTTTTATTGTGATGAATTCTCTTGCTTCTTTCTTTTTATTGTGTCGTTTAAATTGTTTTCATTTGATCGCTGCACCTTTTCAGGCACCTAAAGGTGTGCATGTGGTATGCAAAAGTTTTCCAAGAATAAAGATAGTAACATCCGAGATTGAGATTGGTTTGAATGAAGATTTCCGTGTCATACCTGGCATGGGTGAGTTTGGAGATCGGTACTTTGGAACAGATGATGATGATGAGCAAGTGGTAGTTTCTTCCCAGTAGTTATAGTAGGGCACAGAATCCACAATAATTTCAGTTGTTCATCGTTACCAGTGGGACTTCCTCTGGAAAATAGGTTGAAATTTGTTCTCTAAGTAGGTGTTGGGGTCTGAATTTTAGTTCTAAATCAATTTTGACTCTATTGGACATTGAAATCCCATTACGTTATCCTTATGTTTATGAAAATTTTATATTGCCTTTTACTATACTACATATTTTTTCTTTAAACTTATATTGATTTCTTTACTGGATACCTGTCTTTGAAGGTACATAGTGCAAACCTACTATGCATAAAATTAACATAGGTTTATTTGGGAGATTGCATCTTCGGATGCACAAATTTGGTTTGGCTAAGTTTCTACAATTGTGAAAAAGATTTTTTGTCATTCATTAAAAAATTGTCATACCTACCATAATTTCTTATTGGTTGGTTGTGTAAATTCTTTTACATTTACAATGCATAAAACTTGTTTTTAGCCTGTTTATTATATTCAATAGCTAGCTGAAGCTATCAACCTAGTATACATTTGTCATCATTAACATTTATGT
>PYAF01001680.1:1281235-1292389 GCA_007407185.1 Glycine tomentella | reverse complement strand
ATCTATGACATCAAAACCCAGCATGAAAGCATGGGCAAAATCAGCACATTTTTGCAGGTTACTAATATCAGGTGTATCAGGCCTCGTTTTCAGCTCAATTCTACGAGCCTTCAAATTCATACGGACATCAATTTTCATCTGTTCATATATGGGAGTATAGATATCCATCCAAGCTTTCTTGAGAGGGGTATATCGATGAGGTGGAACATTCACCTTGCGGAACTGAACCTGACCATCAGACATCTCATGAGGCTTCAAAGGCTCAAATTTTGGCTTTGGTGGCAGAAGCTTGGCTTCAGATGGGACAGTCTCAACATCCATGGAAGAAGCTGCCTGATTTGACTCCATTCTGCAACTGTTCCAAAAGCAACCTGAAATAAGTTGATTTAAAATATACAAAAACTACATGTAGAAGTTAAATGAAAATAAGCCGAATCTGTTCCTGCAGTTCTAGATAAGAGCAGCATAATTATCAATCATAAGTAGTGGCATTACGTAGAATGCAGATGGTCCCAAAAACACTAAAGGCCTATAGGGGGCTAGCAGCACAGCTGCTATTCATAAGTTTATAAATCCAACATAAACATTCCCTGGTTAATGGACTCAAATCATAGACAAGTATAGCAGAAATAGAGCAACTCTGGTGCTCTAAACGTTTATGTTTCAAACGAAGACTAAATATCCAAACCTCACAACAAATATGGGTAAAGGGGGATAACAACCGCTATTCATGGATGCTCGAAGCCTGAAAAAGCAGCCTGAGGTCACTTCACACTGCTTTCGCGCTATCAAATACTACGATGAGCAGAGCAGTTAAGAATGGAAACCAAGTCCAGGCTTTGCAAGAACGTTAAATCGATCAGGTGATCAAAACCTCCTTAGCAAACAGCAATACAAAAGGACAATACTTAAGGACATTTACACTTATTCAAGGACTAAAAAAGAGCAACACAATAAACATATAGAAATTTCACCTCCTTTTCAAGTCCGTATCCTTTCACAAAATAAAATTGGACGGAATCAATTCAGAGAACACAACTTCATAATACGCTCTAACAGTAGCTAAATCATGGATTTCAACGAGATTTTAGCAGAGTTGTGAGAATAAAAAGGGTTTTAGCAACAATCAGGTAATTATTAAATTCAATGGAACCATATCGAGAATGTATATACTTGTAAACAATGTGAAGAAATTACGCAAACACCATTGATAGGTCCATAAAATACGACCCTGTGATTTATAATTGAGTGCAGTCACTGGAATAGAATAAAATGCATGAAAATTAAAGAACAGAACTACACGCAGGTAAGTCAACGATGATGTAATAGCATACCACGTAGACGGGGAAAGTAGTCAGAGACGGAGAAACTGATGTTGGCCAACGCTGCGGCGATGACGGCGAGAAGAGGTGGTCGAAGGTTGGACGCAGTTTCACTCTCTTAGGGTTTTCGGTATTGTATCTAGGGTTTTATAGGGTTATCCCTTTGTATTTTTTATATTTGTTCGATGCTATT
Organism: Glycine tomentella; assembly: GCA_007407185.1. NCBI lineage: Eukaryota > Viridiplantae > Streptophyta > Magnoliopsida > Fabales > Fabaceae > Glycine > Glycine tomentella. The sequence continues at coordinate 1,290,874 of PYAF01001680.1, read as the reverse complement.
CTTGTCCTTTTGTAACAGATTAATTTGTAAAATATTTTCAAATTATTTAATTAATCAGAAATTGTGCTGAGGATAATTCATAACTTTTTAAGGTTACTATTGTAAAATTTATCAGAAAATTTTAAGGTTATATTATTCATTAATTATATAAAAATTATTTTCAATATTCGTGCATATATTATTTATTTTATTTTCAAATTTGAAAAGAAAAGTTAGAAAAGAATAAAATAAATACAATAATATTAATACATTAATTAATAATATTATATATATATATATATATATAATTTTTTTAGAAATATGGATTATGTGTAATCCACTCTTATCTTATTCCCCCTAAATCCATAAAAAAAATTGGAGTAGTATAATTTATTTAAATAAAAAAATGACAAATCTAAAATTTATTATAAAATATTTTGAACTTGTTTGTATAAATAATTAATTTAATAAAAAAATGAGAGTATAAAATGTATTTCAAACTTGCTTGTATAAATAAATGTTCTAATAACAAATAAAAAAATTTAAATTTATTTTAAAAATGAAAAACAAAGGAACACTTCAAACAACCAAGAGGAGGGATGAATTGGTTCAAAATTTGTCCAATTAAAATTTTATATCAAAGTTGTCACAGGATCTTTATCACATTCAAAATTGTTTCCAAAATCAAAAATAAGTTTTCAATCAATTTCCCTTTTCAAGAGACACAAAACAGAGTATCAAAAATCTGTGCTATGATATTGATTTACAAACAATGTAATTTCGAAATGAATAAGAACAAAGAAATATAAGCCACAGATTTTATACTGGTTCACCTCAAAACCTATGAGGCTACATCCAGTTCTTCCACTCAACACTAGAGAGGAGTTCCACTATTGCAAAAATATCTTTACAAGCAAATATACAAGTCTCTCTCCTTCAACCCTAGAAGAAGTTCAGAAATCTAAAACCCTATTAGATTCTTAGAGACCAATTCCCTCACTGAGAACACTACTCAGCAGAAACTAGAGAAACACTATCTCTACACTTGCAAGAATCTCTTTTTACAATAGACAACACTTACAAAGATTCAAAGAACCGTTTACATCAACAAAGAACAAGGAAAGGAATCTCCTGATTAACCAAGAATGTATGCATCAATGGTTAATGAAACTCAGGTTGATTGAATGATACACACAGATGCACAACTTTCCTTATGCTTTGATTGAATGATGAGACTCCACCTTATTGATTCAGTAACCCATACGAATTTGGTGAAATCAAAGTTTTTAGAACTAAGAGAAAATCACTTGTGAAAGCTCATAACTTGTTTGAATGCCTCAGTAATCGATAATTGCAAAACTTCTTAATCCTCAATCTAAGAGGTGCTTTTTATAACAGATTTTTACTGATAATAATCGATTAAACACGCTTCTGTAATCGATTATTTATCATTTGTAATCGATTAAATCAAGATGTAATCAATTAATATGTTCCTGAGACTTTTTAGACTTTGGCTATGAACTAAATAATCGATTATACCGATACGTAATCGATTAAGCCAGTGTAACATGTTTCTCTTACAATACACAGTGTAATCGATTATCATTGTTGTAATTGATTAAGCCAGAGTGACCATAATATCTGATTTGAACTATGTAATCGATTAAACCATTATGTAATCGATTACTCCAGTGGGTCAGGCTTTTTAAAACAAACTAGTAATCGATTTCCAAATGTTGTAATCGATTAAGACCGAAATGTGTATTTTTCATATTTTGCCTGAGTAATCGATTAATCCATTCTGTAATTGATTACATTGTTCTTAATTTGTTTTTCAAAGGCACGAAGAACAAAATAATCGATTCCAGTAAGTATGTAATCGATTACTTCAGTAAAGCTTAATTTTTCTAAAATCCTTAAACCATTTAAGTGCAGCCTTTGATCAAATCATGTAATCTAATGAACTTAAATGAATGAATAATGAATGATATGCAATGCATTCTTGGTTCACCAGATCATAACTTTCCTTTTACATTTAATCAAATTAACTCTTCAATGCTTCCTTGATTCTTTAAGCCTTTGGCCATGTTGAAAGCTCAAAACTCCTTGATACTTGAATCTTGTTCATTGATGTTTGGCTTCCATTGAAATCAACAATCTCCCCCTTTTTGGCTTTAAACATGCCAAATCTCTAATTTGATTAAGTGCAGTTCCTTTGGGAAATTCCATGAACATTCATGTTGTTTCAGAGCTTTTATAGATGACCTTTATACCTGTAAATCACACTTTCTTTGCCAAAGATCAAGTGTTAAAGAATCCATTCTCCAAGAGTAATTCAATTAAACATAATGTAAATTGATTTGATTTAATTTTTCATTTAACCTCCTCCTAAATGTCATCATTTATGCAATTCATATTTTACCAGAAATTTTGGACCAAAACAGAGACAAACAGAGGTGTTTTAAACTTTTACTCCCCCTTAATTAAACAGAGGTGTTTTAAGTTTACTCCCCTTTAATCGTTGATTTTCCTTAATCAATTTAATTCTCCCCCTATTTGGCTTGTTAAAAGTCAAAAACAATTGCAGACACAACGGATTTAGAACAGAAATTGCATAATTCATTCAGACAAAGATATTTAGAGGGTAGTAAGGATGAAAACAGTACATTTTATTTCATAAGTATTATCAGTACAAAGCATAGTCCATTACAACCAAATCAGACAAACACTAAATCTAATGGATTATAGCTAACTCTATTTCATAGATCAAACAAACACTAAATCTAATGAAAATATAATAAGACTACTCCCTTTATATATAGAGAGAGCAGATCAGACAAAATCTAAAAAACAAATCACACAAAAACTAAATCTAATCTATCCTAGATTACTACAGAAGCTAAACTATTTTTGTATGCTTCTATAGCATCTTGTTTCTCTTTTATTTCTTCTAAAATATCATGAGCCTTGGTCATGATATCCTTTTGAAGCACCAGCATGGTCTCAGCCTTTAAAGTCTTTTGAAGACATAGTTCTTTAGGCTTCCACTTAGGCTTCCCAACTCTTTTGAAAAAGGGTTTAGACATGATACAAAGACCATAAGCTAGAGAAGAAAAAGAATTTTCAGAATTTTGTTTCAGAATAGAAGAGAATGCAAGAGATGAATTTTTCAAAGAGATTTGATCTCTATTTATAGACATAATCAGGCTCTATAAGTCTCTCCACCGTCCAAATTTTCAACGGTTACGACTGTTGGGACGAGTTTAGTGACCTTGAATTCAGTTTCAGCATTAATTGGGCAGTTATGAAACTCATAAAACTCATTGAAATGTTAAACAACGTTAATAATCGATTAATTCTCATTTGTAATCGATTATTGCAGTTCAATTTTTGTTTCTTTTAAAACATATGGTAATCGATTAATTATTTAAGTAATCGATTATATCTTGCTTGATCAGAGGTTGAAGACAACCAGTAATCGATTCTTTGCTTTAGTAATCGATTATTACGGATCACATATCTATTAGCCATGTATCAGGATCATTAGTAATCGATTATCCCGTGTGGTAATCGATTATCACCGAGTGAGCCTTATTTCAATAAGCATTTTAATCGATTATGGCTCATAAATAATCGATTATAACAAAGTTAAATACATTCAGTTTAGAAATTTTAAGGAATGTAATCGATTGTTTCGATGTGTAATCGATTATTCCAGAGTTGTGTGTTATCTGAAAAACTGAAGAATAATCGATTACCATTTGTTTGTAATCGATTGCAAGCTTACAAATTTCGTTCCAAGCTTGAATTTCAATCATTTTAATCGATTAATACGAAGTGTAATCGATTATTACTGAGCATTCAGCACAAACAGAGCAGTTTCGCAGCATTTGTCTTAGGCACATATTTCTTAAGCATTTAAAGACATATAGGCTATCAATCACCAAGCAAACCACATACAAAACAAGCTAGACAAGATTGTTTTCATCAAGTATTCCTAGCATGTTTCTAAGAGTATAAAATCTATCCCTTGAAAGTGGTTTAGTGAAAATATCAGCTAATTGATGATTGGTGTCAATGAAGTCTACCTTAATGTTATCTTTTTGAACTTGATCCCTGAGGAAATGATGTCTTATTTCAATATGCTTCATTCTTGAGTGCATTATTGGATTCTTTGATATGTTGATGGCACTGGTATTGTCACATAGCAGTGGTATAGCATTCAGTTCCACTCCATAGTCTTCCATTTGTTGCTTGAGCCATAAATTTTGTGCACAGCAACTTCCAGTTGATATATATTCTGCTTCAGCAGTGGATAGTGCAACACATTATTGCTTTTGCAGTGCCATGAAATTAGTGAGCTTCCAAGCATATGACAAGTATCATTTGTGCTTTTCCTATCTAATTTGCATCCTGCAAAATCAGAGTCAGAATAACCAACAATATTTAAAGAAGCACCTTTTGGATACCAAAGACCAACTCTTGGTGTAGCCTTTAGATATTTCAGAATCCTCTTGATAGCAGTTAGATGTGACTCCTTAGGATGGCTTGATATCTAGCACATAGACAGACACTAAGCATGATATCAGGTCTGCTTGCTGTCAAATATTAAAGTGATCCAATCATTCCTCTGTATTTTGACTCATCAACTCTTTTTCCAGCTTCATCTGAATCTAAATATGTTGATGTAGCCATGGGAGTTGCAGCATCCTTGCTCTTTTCCATTTCAAACTTTTTAATGATTTTTAGACAGTACTTGGATTGATTTATAAAGGTTCCATTCTTCATTTGTTTCACTTGAAGACCAAGGAAGAAGGTAAGTTCACCCATCATTGACATTTCGAATTCTTTCTGCATAGCTGATGAAAAGTCCTTGCATAATAGATGATTAGTAGATCCAAATATAATATCATCCACATAGATTTGAACCAATAAGAAATCATTCCCAAGCCTTTTGATAAACAAGGTTTTATCAACACTGCCCCTAGAGAAGGATTGTTCAAGCAGAAACTTGCTTAACCTCTCATACTATTGCCTAGGAGCTTGTTTTAAATCATAAAGTGCCTTTTTCAATTTATACACATAATCTGGATGTTTAAAATCTTTAAAACCCGGAGGTTGTTCAACATATATATCCTCCTCAATGTATCCATTAAAAAAAGCATTTTTTACATCCATTTGGAAAAGTTTGAAATCCATGAGACATGCATATGCAAGTAATAACCTGATTGCTTCCAATCTTGCAACCGGAGCAAAAGTTTCCTCATAGTCCATGCCTTCCTCTTGGTTATAGCCTTTAGCCACCAATCTAGCTTCATTCCGGACTATGATTCCACTCTCATCAAGTTTGTAACACCCCGTGTGCACCCGACGTGTTATCATTATACAATATCAGAATGACGCAGCAAGCATGAGAAATAACAGTAAAGGAAGCCAGAATTCTATAGAAATGCATATGCATATACATATGTGGTGAATCTCTGCTATTTATACATATACAGTACATGTCTTTACTCAAAACTATACAAATGACCCTTCAGGGTATCAAAATACAATCAAAATGAACAAAATGGGAGCCAACAAGCTCCAGTCATCTAAACCTAGGGTTGTCTTCACCTTATCCCAGCTCAGGCCTCTTGCCTTGGGATTTCTCAGAAATGCCTGTATCAGTGCCTGCAACATAAGCCCCAAATAGGGGTGATATAAACATCTCAGTAAACTCAGGGTTTTCAGAGGTTTCCCTCCCTCTGGTTCACTTCCCAGTACGCAACATCATTATACAGATATCATAATAGAACAAAAAGTCTTATTAAGTACATTGGCATTTATTCAATTTTCACAAATCATAACATAAACTGCAACACATAGCAGCATCAATAAATCATATGCAAATAACATACTGGACCTGGATAGGATCATCCACTGAAGGGCACATCTATCCAGGACTCAGGCCCGAGTAGGATCATCTACTGAAAGGCACATCTACTCAGGACTTGCCGCCCAATACCTGAATAGGATCATCTACTTAAAGGTACATCTATTCAGGGTTTATATGGACGCCTATGGATTATCTCAAGGGAGATCATCCACTTAAGGGCACATTCCCAATGGGGTCCATAGTACCTCATACTACTGGCCAGTATAATACAATAATCACATCACAATCAATTTATGCCTCAACATCATCATGATCAATTTAACATACATTATCTCAGGGCAACAATTCAAAATCACAACATTAATCTCAAATCCAATTCCTTTTTATTGTATTCTTTCCAATTTTTAAGATAAGAGTTACAATTATTTTAGTGCCTCAATCCTCGTGGAGACGATACTCTAATTACTAAATTTATTACTTGAACGATCGGTACACTTGCCGTGAGTTACGCAATCACACTTTGTGAACGCAACAAGTTTTTTGGCGCCGTTGCCGGGGATTGAGTACGCCAATTTAATTGTAATTTTATTTTTAAAATTGGAAATTGTTTTTACTAATCTGTTTCTCTAGTTTATGCGAGGTTTAGTTGAACCTGAAAATTTACAGTTCGATCCAGAAATAGAGAAGACTGCAAGAAGAAACAAGAAGCTAGCTAAGCAAAAACAGAGAACAGAAAACTCTAATTCACAACCTGCAGTTGAATTAGAGATGGCTGAAGGCAACAATAACCAGCCAAGACCAGGAGATGAATTAATGGAGGACATCCTTGCTCCATTATTCACCAGACCAAATTCTAGTATCGTCAGACCACCTATAGAGGCAACCAACTTCGATATTCATCTATCATTAATCAATTTGGTGGAGAAAAGCCAGTTTGGTGGTGAAGATGATGAAGACCCCCATGATTTTGTGGACAGATTCTTGCGAATTTGTGACACCATAAGGCATCAAGGGGTGAGTGATGATGCTATTAGACTGCGACTATTTCCTTTTGCAGTTAAAGGAAATGCTCTCAGATGGTTACACAGACAATCTCCTAACAGCATCACCACTTGGGAGGAATTAGTTGCAAAGTTCTTCACTCAATATTTCTCTATGGAAAAATATAACAGATTAGTGAATGAAATCACTAATTTTACTCAACATCCGAGAGAAACTTTGTGTGCAGCTTGGAACAGATTTCAGGAGTTGATCAGAAGATGCCCTCAATACGATATGACCGTTGGGAAGAAAGTGCGTATTTTCTTCAACGGTATGACTCCTGACTCAAGGATGATAGTTAATGTTGCAGCCGGAGGCACAATCAGATCTAAAACAGCAACTCAGACATATGAGTTGATTGACTCCCTAGCAACTAATGAGAATGAAAGTGTCGTAATTCAGCCCAAAAGAGAGACAATCCAATTGGGGAGTAGCGATGCTATGTTAGCAAAACAGAAGCTATTGTCACAACAATTAGCCAAGCTTAATGAGAGAATTGACATGCTTCAAATTTCTGCAGTACAACCCACACCAAGCAGAGCTCCAGTATTCAGTTGTGAATATTGTCAAAACAATCATCCAACAAATGAATGTCCCACATTGATAAGAGCAGACCCAGATCAAGTGAATGGTGTGTGGTATGATCAGATACGTCAGCAAAACTATCAAAGAAATCAGAATTTTGCTATGGGTAACAACTTTCAGAGGAAATATCAAGGAGGAGGGTTGGATTATAAATCCAACAATTACTTACAACCCCCACCTATTCCACCTAAAGAGTCCGCTGAATGGGAGAAAGCTATAATACAGTTGTCCAAAACTACTAACGAGTTCATTCAAGAAACTAGAGCTCAGTTCAAAAATCAAGGTGCATCTATTTATAACCTTGAAAATCAAATTGGGCAGTTAGCAAAGCAACTCGCAGAAAGACAGCCGGGGCAATTTCCTAGTGACACAATAGTAAATCCAAGGGAGCATGTCAACGCAATCACTACAAGGAGTGAAATTATGATAATACCTCAAGAGAAACCTATAGTGGTGGAGAAAAATGCTGAAGAGGAAGCGAAATCCGCTCAAAATGTTGAATCAGAAGCAGAAGATCAAACACAAACAGGTAAGGATAAGAATTCAACAGCTGAAAAGCCTAAACAGGTATTTGATTTCTCTCGTTTTGAGATACCACCTTATCCTATGAGGCTCAAGCAACAAATCACTACAAGAAGTGGAACTGTTATCACACCTCAAGAGAAGACCAACAAAGTGCAGAAAAAGGGTGGTGAGGAAGATAAAACCAATCAAAAAGAGAAGCAAGAAGCAAAAAAAAAGCACTCACAGGTAAGGATAAGAATTCAGCAGCTGAAAAGCCTAAACAAGTATTTGATTTTTCACGTTTTGAAAAACCACCATATCCTATGAGGATTAAGCAGCAAGAGCAAAAGAAACAATATGCTAAATTTTTAGAAATGCTTAGAAAATTACATGTTAATATACCTTTTGCTGAAGCTCTTGCTAACATGCCTAATTACGCCAAGTTTATGAAAGATTTACTATCTAGAAAGCATAAATTAAAGGAATGTGAAACCGTTGTGCTTACTGAAGAGTGCAGCGCTATTATCCAAAAGCGAGTTCCACCCAAACTCAAAGATCCAGGAAGGTTCAACATTCCAATTGCACTAGGTAATGTAAATGTGGGTGAGGCTTTATGTGATCTTGGAGCAAGCATTAATTTGATGCCCCTCTCAATATGCAAATCCTCGGGAATTTCTAAGTTGAAGCCTACCATGATGTCTCTTCAATTGGCTGATAGATCATTAAAAAAACCTAGTGGAGTCATTGAAGACATCTCGGTTAAAGTTGATAAATTAATTTTTCCAGCAGATTTCATAGTTCTAAACATGGAGGAAAGTGAGATACCTATTATTTTAGGTAGACCATTTTTTGCCACAGCTAGAGCTTTAATTGATGTGGCTGATGGAAAACTAGAGCTCAGAATGTTTGATGAATCTATTATTTTTAATATTTTTAATGCTATGAAAAATCCTATTGACAAAAATGACTGTTTCAGAGTAGATGTTCTGGATACTGTACTTCATACAGATAAGACTGATGATCAAAAACTTGAAGAGGAACCTGAAGCCTTAAACACAGACACTTTGCAAGAAGAAGTTGAGGTAATTATGGAAGTGCTGGAAAAGAAAGAATTTGATACAGTAATTGAAGCACCGAAATTAGAGCTTAAAGAGGAGATACAAGCCCGAGAGATGAAGAGGATCTTAAAGAAAACAGATGGAAATTCTAGGAAAAATCGGGGAATGAAGCTTAATGATACACGCTGGGCATATAGGACAACTTCCAAGACTTCGGTAGGTATGCCACTATTCCAACTGGTTTATGGTAAGTCCTATCATCTTCCTGTTAAATTAAAGCATAAGACTATGCGGGCTAATAAATTTTTGAATTTTGAACTCTCCAAAGCTAATGATAAAAGATTGTTGTAATTAAATGAGATTGATGAGTTCAAATTACCAACTTCTGAAAATGCCAAAATTTATAAGGAGAAGACAAAAAGATGGCATGACAGAAAAAGTCATCCAAAGAAGTTTACACCAGGACAGCAGGTATTACTGAATAATTCTCGATTAAAACTAATTTCAGGTAAACTCAAATCTCATTGGTCTAGCTCATTTGTGGTAAAGAATTTGTTTTCCTATGGAACTGTTGGGACTTCCCCTCTAGATGCT
>PYAF01001680.1:1243471-1258156 GCA_007407185.1 Glycine tomentella | reverse complement strand
TAAAATTACTCAATCATATATTATAAATTTAGGTGATATTAAACAAGTGAATTAGTTGATATGATATTGTTCTAACTTAATTAATGATTTTGAATTCGAGTACGAATATGCAAGAATATATAGTTATATTAAATACTTAAAAGAATAATTTTGTTATGCTTAATAATCATACCAACTCTAACACAATTATTTTTCATAGAGGATAAGTGTGATCTATATAGAAATATATTATAAATTCAGGTCTCACTCTTCCAATAAATAAGTTTTATGGGTCTTTTTTATTCATATTTCCTAAATTATAATTTTTTATTTTTTTTAAATTTTATTTCTTACAAATACTATTAATTAATTTTTATTTCAATTTTAATTTAGTTTGAATTTTAAATCTTAATATACTATATCACTTTTAATTTTCTATTAAATGCATCTTTTCATCAAACTAAACATAGACTTAAGAAATTTTACTCTCTCAAATTTATATAAAATGTTTTATTTATTAGAATTTAATATTTTTTTATCTTGCATTTTGATTTTCTTCAGATAATAATTAAGATATTAAGTATAACTTGATTTTTTTATATATATAATCCGTGCTCTGTTGCCTAGCTTTAGCTTTAAGTCTTCAACTATAGTTTCCAACCTAAAACTTCTAACCCTGATTTAAGGGAGGAAGACACAATGCCAATTGCATTTGGACTACCTCGTTGGATGGCATTCTTCTTTCTACTATTTTTGTGAGAAAAGATCGTTTTCAAAGAATACATATTATTGAATTATTGCTATTAATTACTACTATATTATTTTGCTATTTTTTGAAGACGTAGATAATTTGCGTGTTCTCTTTTCGTCGACAGTCATGGGACCCATTCATGTTGATAGGGGAATCATGATTGTGAAGCAAAAGCATCAGCAAAGCCTTTATTAAGATGGTGAAATAATAATAATGTGCATACTTATCATTTATCAATATATAGGAATAAAAATGATAATACATATTTACATTCAATCCGAATGTAGAAAAACGAAAATATAGTTAAGTAATTACTTTCGAATCCATATCAATAAATAATGAAAACTTAATTTTATCGTTATAACAAAGCTCATTCTCCAATAGACAAATTTATAAATAAATAAATATTATCACATTTTAATCTTAATTTCTTTTAAAAAAATCTACATTATTTTACAATCAAAATTAGAGTTTTATCTCATTATTCTTTAAGAAATTACTAAAATAAAACTCTCATTCTAAATATAAAATAAGACACACAACAAAAAAGAAGAAAAAACAATTAAAATCTTCTAAATTTTGAGGAAACAACCAAGCAAGTGTATGAAGAGAATTTCTAATGTTATTTATCTCTAATGATTCATCCACATAGTCTAGTGGAGATCAAAATATATAGCCTTATTACCTTAGTAGTAGATATAAAACATGACCACATTCATTCATGAAGTAGGATAAGTCCATTAAAAAAATAAAAAGGCAGAAAAGAACATAGAGCGTTGTTGATGGCTAAGATGAATGGCAACGAATTCCTATTGATAGTGTGTATGCCACTTGATCATATACATTAAAAAATGTTTACTTTCAATTACTAGGAATGCATGAAAGGTTCCCTCCCCCATTTCCTTCTAGCATTCGCCTCTTTTCGGGTTTTTATTTATAGTTTTGTTTTATCAACTTACCATATGTTCTCCAATCAATTGTCCTTCTTTCTTATAAGCTAATAAGCTAATGAAAATTAATTTTGGACTTTTCATGAAAGAGAAAACCAATTGAATCTCAAGATTCCATCTTTCTCTATCAATGTCAACACCATACTTTGCCTTGTCCCATATTTAATGGAACGTTGGTTAAATAATTCAATTTCCTTCCATATTTTTATGTAGAGTAATCATGCTGTATTGCATCAACTTGGATATAATGGAAAGCAAAGTTAAAAGTTGTGTGACTTAATTAATCATCACCGCTAAGGAAAATATAAAATAATCAAATTATGGAATTTTGATGAATGATAAGTGTGTTATCCAAACAATGGATATACGTTGTTCTTGTGTATTTGAGTCTCTCTTAAGGTTGAAAAGTCGATTTCCTTTTCTTTATAAATATTTTTTTCGAAGATGATCATATGAAGCATGATATTTAAACATCTCAACTTTTTAAACACTCTATCAATATTTTTTATTTTTCTTTATTTCTCTCTTTCTATTATATTATATCATATCATCATATCTATAATTTTCTCTATTTCTCTCTCTCTCTCTCTCTCTCACTAGGTGTAGAATAATATAATGGGTGTCCAAATATAATTTTCATAATCATATTTGAGGTATTGTCACCCATTAAATGTAGATATTTCTTTTAACAAAATATTGATTTTTTTTTTTTATGTTACCCCGTCGAGATGGCAAAAAAATATGCGTCCGTAAATACATGCGGATAAAATTTGCAATTAATATGAAATAGATAGTGTAAATGGATACGTTAGTTAATGAGATGGGGGCAAATATCATAGTACCCGTAGAATTATTAAAATAACTTCATATATATATATATATATATTAATTAAAGAGTAAAATATCAAATTAAAGAATGAAAGTTGGAGTTATTTTTATTATTATTTACACTCTAGGAATTGAACTAATATTTTTATTGGACCTATGTTTTAGATAGGTTAATATTATTTTAACTAATGTTTTAAAGAGATTAATATTATTTAAATTTATATTTTGGAATTATGAAATGGACATGTTTTAAATAGTCTAATTTTTATAAAGTTGTTGAACATTATATATTTTTATTTATTTGGCTAAAAAATAAGATTTTTTTTAAAGGATATACCCGTTTGCAATTAGGCACACCCGTGTTCTCCGCGCTCTTTGCAATTCCTACCCACCCCTCCCTCTTTAATGGGTGTGGTGATATTCCCAATAAAAGATAAGCCATCCATTTAGTGAAAAAAATCTTAAAATAAATAATCTTCACCTGATCATTTACAACTCCCACCAAATTTGAAAACTTGTTAAACTCTTAATTACGATGCTTATATAAGTGCACTTAATTTCCATTCTTTTCAAAGTTTCTTCCTCCCTGAATTTAAGAGAGAGCACACAAAATCAACTTTAGTTGAGCTACTACATTTTAACATTAAGTTAATGTTGCATACACCAAGGTGAAGTTGCAAGTGAGTCACAGGTCCACTTGCAAGAGCAGGAAAAAGGGGAATGGGTAGATTCTACATAAGATGGATTTTTCTGTGGACACATTACAACATAGTCTGGCCCATTTCATAAGGCAATTCACAATTTGCAACTCAACAGTTAACAGAAATCAACCAACACACCACACTGTGACGCAAGAGGCTATAGAAATTAAATTGTGACTTGAACTATGAAGCATGCCACAATAAGAATAATATTGGTTAAATCAGCATCGGGGTCACACAGAATTAAATATCACAAGACCAAAGGTGGTACCTTAAGACACGTGGATAGAGAATCAATAGGCTGATCTAGTTGGGCAATATTATCAAAATATACTTTGGGTGACATTGTGACAAGTACTACTACAAGTATTACACTGTTTTAAATATCTTTTCAGAATTCTTTATTAGCAAGTGCATTATAAACGAGTCTCATTAATTATGGTTTTAAAGTCACTTTTATTGATAGCATTAACATGCAGTTAATGAAATAATAATAATAATAATAATAATAATATACTAATAAAATATGAAAATGAAACTCGTATTTGTGAGCAGAGTATGTTGCCTCCACAATCCAAGAATGAGGTTTAGGGAAATTGGTCAAATTTGCAAGGAACAGATACTTTGCTTCAAAGCACAAAAAATTAAAAATTCTTTTCCCTTTACAGCACGCTCACACATGACCCAACAATAAGGTCATCTTGAATCAACATAAAATCCAACACGTACACCTTCTGCATCCTCAATCATATAATGTTAAGACTTAGACCTGTCTAAAACAAACCAACCATCTCATACCAATAAAAGTACAAATCACTCTTTCTCTCTCACTCTCTCTCTCTCTAAAATATATATTTTTCTTCTTCTTTCTATCTCCGAAAAATGGGTAAAAGCAACACCAAAATCCTTGCGTGTCCGAAACCTCTGAAAGAAATTGCAATCTAATCAAAGCCAGAGTGAATGCTGTTGAACTCTGTCTGAATTTTTTGAGCTAAATAAAAGAAGAAAAACAGGGGAGGTGTGGCTTGTTCTGTTTGGAGTGAAAAACAGAGTGAGAGAGAAACAGAGGATCTTCATATGAAGAGTGAAGTGATTTGGAGAATAAAGATTCAACAACCTGGGAAAGCCGGGAGAGTTTTTGTTGGAGGGAATTTTGGACTGCATCCATGAAATCACAACAGCTCTTGCTTTTGCTGATAGGATGAGCGATTCTGCATACAGAGTCGAAACCACACCGCGCCTTGCTCAATGGAGAATCGAAAACTTGGCTTCTTGCACTTACCGCAAATCCGATCCTTTCAAGATCGGAAACTGGAATTGGTATTTTTCTCTCTCCATACCTATCTATCTATCTATCAAAAAAGAAAGTGCCCATGTTTCCTTTAGATTTAGGATACACATTAAGGTAGGAAACAGAAAACTCACAAGTGGGGTTGTGTTGTGTACTTTGTTTGATCAGATAAATCATGAAACACCCCACGTGGATAAATTGGTTTGGATGTGTGATAAAGTGTTTGGCACCTAAAAAAGTTTGGTTTTTTGCACTGTAATTTGAAGACCCATTTTTAGATTTTGAGTTGTTGAATTTTGGTGTCAAATTGGAACAGAGGCTGTGATTAATTTTTATTTTTATTTTTTGAAATGAAGGCATTTGTCGGTGGAGAAAAACAGGGTTTTGTTTGTTAAATTGTTCCCAGAAATATCCAATCTTACGAGAGATAACCCCCCAATTGCATCTTTCCTCGTTCGGGTCGTTAGTTCTGTTGGAGATCGCAAGGCCATCACACATCCAGGTCTCAGTATCTTTCTACTTTTTACTTTTTTGCTTAAATATAATTTTCATCTTTAATAAATATTTGATTTTTTACCTTTATTTTCTGCTAATTTTTTGTTTTCAGTTAAACTCCTACTAAAACAATAATTTTATATTTTATTTTGACACTTTTTATAGTCTAAGATAACCCAGTAAATTTTGTGTTTATTCTTTAATAATTTCTAATTAGTTGGGACCAAAACAGAATTTACTAATTTATCAAAGAGAAATCATAAAATTCTTTAGTTTGTTTGGGAATAAAATAAAATATAAAAGATAAAAAACAAATTTATTATTTTATTAAAGATAAAACATATTTAAGTTTTTTACTTTTTTCTTTTTTTGGTTCCTCTTACTTTTTATTGTGGAGAGAGAATAATCAATAATACTAGATTCTGGCGTGTATTTGCATGATGTTGTTGTACATGGTAGTACAATGGTAATTGCAAATAGAAGATAGCATGGCTGATGTTATGCCACTTTGTTAACATCTTCAAAATTTCTCAAAGTTGTTTTGCTGTGAAATTCAGCATGTTTTGTTTCAAGAGTTTTTACCATGTTTTCTCAGTATATATATACTTTTTTTATATGATGCAGAAATAAAGGACAAAGTGTTAAAGAACAGCGAGGATTTTGTTTGGGCAATTGAGGTTCCACTAACTGGGAAATTCATTATTGACGTAGAGTTTCTTGATTTGAAGACTGCATCCCCAAACGTATGTTCTAAATACACATCTTTTTGCCTATGGTTGCCCCTTTAATGTTCATTGCAAATGATGATTATTTTGAGGCATTTGGAATGCGACTGTCTAGCTAAAATCAAGTTAGTGTACTGATAGGATTTTATAATCCACAGTTATAATCATAGGAATTTAACATAATTGAATATACAAACCAGGAATTCTGTAAAAACTAGCAATGTGCAGAATATAACGTGAAAGTCTTCCACAAACTCCAGAAGAGAGAACCAAGCTAAACTTTTACTTCCTATTTTAGCCTAAGAGCATCAAAGCAAAATCAAGTTATTCCAAATATATTTGTCATGCATAAAACCATAAGGACCAAAATTAATTGTCATGGTCCAGAGACTCCTTGTTATGCGAAGGTAAAGGGGAAAAATATTATACACAGTCCTACCCTTGCAATGTAAAGAGGTCATTTCCAGATTCGAACCCATGATCAAAAAAGTCACCAAGACACAACTTTACTACTATGTCCGGACTCGTCCTTTAGATCTGTGATTGGAGGATAGCATAAAAAACTTTTACATTATTAATCTATTTCTATAAAGTTAATCTATTTACATTTTGAGAGCATACAACATGGGGTCATGGTCATAGTCACCTAGTATCATGACTGTTCCTATTTAATATCGATTGAATTGGTGCATTATTCTTAGAATACAAATACCTTACCTTATTTGGAATGTTATTTTTCAATGTAGGGTGGAGAACCTTGTTCCATTTGGGCAGAAGGATTTACTCAGCAAAGATCAAATGCAAAAGCCATAGAGTCTCTTGGTAGAATGCTAACAGAAGGCATCCACACAGACATCACCATCAATGCTTCTGATGGAAGTATAGGAGCTCATAGAGCTGTTCTTGCTGCCAGATCACCCGTCTTCCGCAGCATGTTCTCACATAATCTTCAGGAGAGAGAGTTGTCAACCATAAACATCTCAGACATGTCACTTGAATCATGCCAGGCTTTTCTCTATTATCTTTATGGGATAATCAAACATGAAGAGTTTCTGACTCATAGGCTGGCCCTTCTGCAGGCGGCCGACAAGTATGACATATCTGACTTGAGAGATGTATGCCATGAGAGTCTTCTAGAAGATATCGACACAAAGAATGTACTTGAGAGGCTCCAAAATGCATCTCTATATCAGTTGATGAAACTGAAGATAAGTTGCATCCGATATCTTGTGAAGTTTGGTAAAATATATGAAATTCGCGATGATTTCAATACCTTCCTGCAAAATGCAGATAGGGATCTGATTGCTGAAGTCTTCCATGAAGTTCTTGATGCTTGGAAAGGATTCTGAAGTCTTCAATTTGTTGTGCAGGATTTGTTTTGATGAACCTAATTCTTTCGCTCAGATGATTTTTTATTATTATTATTATTATTATGATTTTATGTACATACTTATGTTGTGCTCTTCAAATGTAAACCATATAAGGTATTATTGTTTACATAAAATGTATATCATTTGAAAAGAAAAGTAACATATATTCATGAATGCAAAAGGTCCTTAATTCTGATGATACTTGATTGCTGTATTTTATCACCGTGTTTTAGAGAATTTCACATTTTACATTTTACCTCTATCAAGCATGAAAATCATTATTTCACGCAAAAAATTGATGTTCTATGTTTCTGGGGAAGCTCCTTTAACATCCAAAAGACAAAGTGAGATTAGGAGTTCTTATGATGCAGATTTGAGCTCATTAAATTATTAAATCCAAATTGGACATACCAACTTGATGAAAGGGAAACACTTGAGCAAGTCACTAAAGTCAGCAAAATCAGCTAGCAGATAAGACCATAAGTCCATGATAGAGAGAGAGAACATGCCACTCACAAAATGTCAGCAAGCACTGACAAGTGCTCCAATTTATTTTCCAATGTTACGAAAAATTAAGCATTGATCATTGACCTCAGATTTAATTTATTCAAAATAGTCTAAACTTTTAATTTGATTGGGCCAAAACGCTTTAAGACAATGTCTTTTGGTGTGCATGCTGAAATCTTGAGATTTCTCATAGTGCGAAAGTCACATCACTATGATACCTTAAGATTCTCATTAAACCAAAGTTGTTGAGATGCAATGGAATGAGCTCATATTATTCGGTTTCACAACATAGCACTCCTTCAACTTGGCTTATCATAGTTGCCACATAAGCCAGATTGGCCACAACAGACCAGTTAGTTAACTCACTGTTTATCATAAAGAATTTAGAGCACTGTTGAGAAGTACAATGAATTGGTATGTCTAGGAAAACTAGTCGAAGCATGAACTTGTCTGTTTTTCTATCACCAAATTCAACTGATCATATTCTTTACTTTACCATGTATGGGTCACTACAGCAGTAAGAGTGAACAGTGTAAGACTCAAAAGAAAAAAAGTATATAGATAATAGATCACGACTGACAAAATTTATATCCTCTCTTAGCAACTTAACATTTTGATAATTTGAATAACAAAAGTCTGTTTTTCTCAATCATAGTTTTTTAAATTGCAATTATAGTCAAGGTTTTGTCACCATTGTTGGCATTACATGAAATTGTGTGAAAATGTAGTATGTATTCTGGGAGCATGGAAGTTAATCTCCATAGGAAGTGAATTTTCGCTTTTTAATAATCAGTGGTTCATTTTTTAAGTTATCTTGCATTAATTATTTTATATTCTCCACTTTTTCTCAATTATATATTTGGAATGAAACAAATTGAAGGGAATGAAATGATGATAAGATGACCGACTCTCTCTTATATATCAATTTTAATATCACGCATGAAGGAGTAATAAAGATCACTTCGTATCTAAGGTAAGAAAAACCACTCCATTGTCTCCCAATAATAAAACACCTATAATGGCTAAGAAGAAAGATACCCACTTCAATTTAAAAGTGTGTTTTGTTCTGCCTTCAAAAGGACATGAAAGATAAAACTGCAAATGTGGACCACCAAGTTTTGCTCACATAACATGCAACAAAGGAAACAAAGATTCCTTTGAGTTCCACAGAACTTTAACTCAAGAATCAAAACCAAAATCATTCAGCATAACATAGGAAACTATAACAACCACAGGACAAGAGGGTCTAACTTGAAACTTTCAAGAAAATGATGAAACAATACACAACACAAGAAAGTTGATGACGTACTCACCTCTAACAAACGTTGATGAAGTATTATTCTCCACAAGATTGAACTTGGAATTGGAGAGAAAACTGAAGGAAGAGTTTTTGAAGTTTAACAAGTGCATTATGCCTTATGCTAGAAGCTTTAGAAAGAATATGGAATATTACGAGAGGATCTTCTATTAGTTGCTAGTGTATTACGTTATGTGGCCCTGCCACTGGATGATTTTGAATTTGTTTTTGTTTGGACTACATAATGTTAGATGGTGACAGTAGTTTAGTTTTCTCTCAGCGATTTCACCTACTAGCTTCCTTAATTTTTCTTTAGTCATAGGTAAGAGACTATATATAGATGTCCCTAACTCGGTCACAGAATCCTGCTCGTAGTTTGTGATTGTCACTGATCCAAAAAAAATTTGTACACAATGATAATCGAATACAAATTTTTCTATTAAATAAATAGATCATCTCATTCATGTGAACATCAAGACCTTACATCACTTGTCAACTTTAGATTAGTTTCCTTAATTATTTAGTCACGATACTAATTAGAATTGAAAAAGAAAAAGAAAATCAATGGTGACCCATCAGTAGTATAATTGTCTTACATATTCTATTGGATAAATAATCATTTTTGTCACTGAAGGTGTAGACATTGACAAATTCATCTTCGAGACATGAAAATTCAAATTTTAGTCCCCAAAAGTAAAAAAATGCGACAAATTCATTCATCCGTTAACTTATTTCTATTACCGTTAATAAAAGAGTTTATGTGACACAAAGAGATTAAAATGTTACAAAAAATGATTGTCAACATGGTTGCGGAATAGATTGGACTAAAATATCAGCAAGTTTCCATTTGACTAATTTGTCATATCCCAAATTTAATTTAGTTTCATTTAAGTGTAAAATATAATTTAATCTTCATCTTCTTTCATTTTTTTTATCGTTGCAAGCATAACATTATAATAAACACTTAAAAAAATAGGAAAACAAACATAAGTTAAAATAAATATAATAATAAGCATAATGTTGATTAATAAATACTTACAATTTTGGTCTAACTTATAAAAAATGAGAAATTAAGTTAATTCTTACAAAAAAGAGACCCATGCTTATTAATCAATATTATACTTATTATTATGCTTGTTCTAACTTATGTTTGTTTTCCTATTTTTAAAGTGCTTATTGTAATGTTATGCTTGCAATGATAAAAAAATAGAAGAAAAATGAAGATTAAATTATATTTTACTGTTAAATGAAACGAAACATCCATGTTGACGATAATTTTTGTGACATTTTCATCCTTATGTGCCACTAGGTTCTTTCATTATCTATAACAAACAAAAATTAGTTTATAAATAGATTTGTCGCATTTTTTTTACTTTTGGGGACTAAAATTTGAATATTGATCTTTTGAAAACGAACTTGTCAATACTATACACATTCAAAAAAATCAAAATGTAGTGTATGTGTTTCTGAACAAAGGGCATGAATTACAAACTACTAGATCATGGGAATTTCTTGGGCTAGAAAGTGATGGAGTGGTTCACAAAGACTCCATATGGGAGAAGGCAAGATATGTTGAGGGTGTAATCATTGCTAACATCGATACAGGTCAGTTTCTTATCCTCATAGTCAAAGTCAATTTTTTCAAAGGAGGAGGTTGCTTCTTGTCTACAATATTTTCTAAGAAAGTATGTACTTTTATTTTGGTTCAATAATTTGTGGGACTTACGTTTTATCACACCTAAGAAAAGATTTTTCTTGTTTTATTGAAATATATAGACCCTAGAGACAAATATTTTTTTACTTTAACTTAATTCTCTAGCACCCTACATGGTTGAAAAGTTGCTCCAAAAATAATACAGATTGGTTTTAAAACAGAACATTGCAGTTTGTGTAGGAAAATGGTTCACATATGTTATGTTAACCCAAAAGTTTCTTGACTCTTAAGTCTTAAATAGGTGTTTGGCCTGAATCTAAAAGCTTTAGTGATGAGGGAATGAGCCATGTCCCATCAAGATGGCATGGGATCTGCCAACTTGACAATTTTACTTGCAACAGGTTTGTCCTTTATTTTCATCTCAAGAAACATTTAATTACCTTGGAAGATTATATCCAACAGTCATCCAATTAATAATAAATTGATTGAATGGTCATCATCCATCAAATTTTCACTTTATCTAGAAAGTAACAATGCCAAAGACTTTCGTTTGCATTGTTATATTTTGTTAAGTAAAATAAGAATTGCATATTTGAAGTAACCATAACATTTAATACTATGGATTCGTTTGGATGCATCTAGTAGAACTTTTTTTTTTCCTTTGATTCTTCTCCTTTGTTACAATTACAATAACAATTTCCTTATTCTATTTGTCTTGCTTCTTTCTCTGCATAAATTGTTCCAATCTCATTTCTTGTTTCCTAAATAAGTATCCAACTTCATGATCTTCATTTATTGTATATGTCAAGAAAGTCAATATTTGTCTACTGAAACAATGCAGGAACATCTCTGAATGATGTTGAGGTTTTCACTTGGTGATGATTGACTTATCTTGTGCTATAAACTTGGGTAAGTAATCCACAAAGTTTGCTGACCTATGTTGAATTGAATGAAAGGTGTTGAGGGAGGGGAGGATTTTTCAACTCTTTGTTCAGTTCATTGATTCCTCCATATTTTCCAATCAAATAATGAATGTATGTTAATATTTTAAATTATAACTTTCCCATTACGTAATATGTACCCATAATTAAAGAAAATAATGTTTAAAAAATTAAAGTAGAAATAGTTTTATTTGGAAGATGAATAGTTGTAATTTTATAAGATAACAATGATATTTTTAATTAAACGTCTATTTTTTATTAAAAAATAATTTATAAATACTTGTTACGAAAAAAATTCAAGAAAATACCAAAAAAATTTAAAAAGTCAAAGTAAAAATAATATCATTCATTAAAAAACAATTTTTAGTTATTTTTAATAGCATTTGATTATTTAAATCATTTAACTTTTATATATAATTTTTAGCAATTTAATTATTTAAAGCATTTAATAATTATGTAATAATGTTAAAGCATTTAATTATTAATTTTAATAATATTAAAGCATATAATACCCTTTTCGCTAATTTTAATTATGTAAAAAGTCTTTTACAATTTCATTCAAACATTAAATTATTTTAAATAAACACTTACAAATTTATCATCAAAACATCAAATTAACTTATGTAAAAGTAATTTTTCAAATAAAAACTTCTTGAATAAGTTATTTTTTTATAAAATCTTTTAAAGTAGTGCATCTGATAAAAAATTATGTTCTATCAACTAATTAGTTAAATCTATATCTGTGCATATATTATATTGTAGGAGCCCCATGGCTTACATGACCAGAGCAAAAACTCTATTAGGACTAAAACCTGCTCCAGTAATTGCTTCATTATCATCTAGGGGACCTAACCCCATCCAGCCAACAATCCTTAAGGTTCACTCTTTGTTTCATCACCAACTTTGCCGTTAGTACATTCAGACGCTTCTGAATTTTATCCCTTGAAGTTGAAATCCAAAGATAACTTTCCAGTTACATTTTCTATTTTCATTTTCAGTCTGACATCACTGCACCAGGTGTGGACATTCTTTATGCATGGTCAGAAGCCTTTAGTCCAACTAGTTTTGCATCAGATAATCGCCGGATTCCATATAATATAGGGTGAGGAACTTCTGCATCTTGCCCTCATGTTTCTGGCATCATTGACCTTCTCAAAAAACTCTATCCCAATTGGAGTCCTGCTGCCTTAAAATCTGCTCTCATGACTACTGGTATATATAGAGTTCAGAAGTCCTTTAGTGTTTCGAGTTAGACATATCACAAAGATGTTATCTCACAAAATGTGCTGTATTTTTGTATAGCTTTGTTATTCCTACATACACCTGTTAATGACATGAAAATTCTTAGTCAATAATGTGTATCAATTAATAATTGATGGATACATAATGTTAACTAATAATTTACACTTCGTTGACACTTAACAAGTGTATAGGAGAAACATGATCTCAGTTATAAAAGAAGGAACAAAACTTGCTTAAAGTTGGATAAGTACTATTGGCATTGTTCTCCAATCAGTATTGGAATTTTACCTCGGTAATCTGCATAATAAAGATTAACATTAAATGTCAATATAGATTACTGAGGTAAAACCCAACTTCTGACTAGAAATAATCACCAAAAGTACTTATGAAATCGCATCTAAGTTTTGTCCTAAAAGAAACCATCATCCTACTTTAGTTTTCCTAACTTGACTAAATTTGTGCATTTTCAGCAATGACACTAGATAACAACAACAGACCAATTTTGGATCAATCCAAAGAAGAAGCAACTCCATTTGCTTATGGTGCGGGACATATTCAACCTGAACTTGCAATGGACCCTGGACTTGTGTATGATCTAAACACTGCTGATTACTTGAACTTCTTATGTGCTCATGGTTACAACCGCACACAAATTAGGATGTTTTCTGGAGAGCACCGCATTTGTCCAAAATCTTACAACATATATGATCTTAACTATCCTTCAATAACAGTGCCTAATCTTGGGAAACAACAATCTATAGAAGTTACTCGTACAGTTTCAAATGTGGGGTCACCAGGGACATAAAAAGTGCATGTCAAGGCACCTATAGGGGTTTCAGTTTTGGTTGAGCCAAGATCCTTGACATTTGATGAAGTTGGTGAAAAGAAGAGATTCAAGGTATTTTTAAAAGGCATAGAGGAAGAAAGTAAACATGCATCAGGTTATGTGTTTGGAGAGTTGTGGTGGTCAGATGGAAAACACAAAGTTAAGAGTCCCCTTGTAGTGAAGCATAACTAGAAGATGTATATCAAATACACCAAATTTGATAGTCATAAACTGCCCTATGTTTTCTTTCTATAGGAAAATATCCAAATGAATGTTTGGATAAATGGTGGGTATATATCATGAGAAATAAAAAAGAAATGAATTAAGGATATCACTTGTAGGAGGTCAACTTCCTGTCCTCCTGGGAATTATGCTTATGTGTTGAAACTATGTTTTATATGTGTATCTCTTGCATACATTTTGTATGCCCAGTGCTTCGAATTTCAATTGTCTTTATAAATTCAAGGCTAAATCCACTTGAAAGAAAGGGCTAACTTCCAAAACAATAAGAGCAATAACTGCTACATAATATTATGTTTATTTGAATATAAAGCTTTCCACAATATTATTTTTTATATTTTATTTACAAATAAGTTTATCATTTTCATTAGTAAGAAACAAATATTTAGACCATAATAAGCCTTAAAATTCAAGGCTATTTTACTAGGATAAAATACATGACTAATTTTCAATGCAATTTTTCTTTATCATCTATCTTCTATATATATATATATATATATATATATATATATATATATATATATATATATATATATATATATATATACTTCACGTGAAGTTTTTACAGCCTTTGGATTGAATCTTTAACTTCATAATAATAGTTGATCTTAGTTAAATACATAACTATCACTCCAACATTTTTTAGTCGTCAAATTGAAACTTTAATTTGACAACAATCATTGATATGATTTAATGTGATCTAAAATTAATGAAATATTATTAATTTTTAAAAACAATGATTTACTATAATTATAATTATTATCTTTTATATATATTTATTAATAGAAATGGAGAAAACTAATAAGAAATAATGTAGTATCAATTTAAAATTATTTTTATAATAATTTTTTACTTTTATAAATTAATCTATCTATCTATTTCAATAAT
>PYAF01001680.1:1200737-1243371 GCA_007407185.1 Glycine tomentella | reverse complement strand
AATTTGTCATTTTTTTGTGATTTAAATAAAGATGTTTATTCTACTCCAATTTTTTGTTTATGGATTATGGGGAATAAGATAAAAGTGGATTACACAGATCCATTTTTCTAAAAAAGGTATATATATATAATATTATTTATTAATTTAATAATATTATTGTATTTATTTTATTCTTTTCTTACTTTTGTTTTCAAATTTGAAAATAAAATAAATAGTATGCACGAATATTGAAAATAATTTTTACATAAATAATGAATAATATGACCTTAAAATTTTCTGATAAATTTTATAATAGTAACCTTAAAAATTATGAATTATCCTCAGCACAATTTCTGATTAATTAATAATTTGAAAATATTTTACAAATTAATCTGTTACAAAAGGACAAGAATAGCCTCGAACAAATATAAAAAATACAAAGGGTTATCCCTATAAAGCCCTAGATACAATACCGAAAGCCCTGAGAGAGTGAAACTGCGTCAAACCTTCGACCACCTCTTCTCGCCGTCATCGCCGCAGCGTTGGCCAACGTCAGTTTTTCCGTCTCTGACTACTTGCCCCGTCTACGTGGTATGCTATTACCTCATCGTTGACTTACCTGCGCGTATTTCTGTTCTTTAATTTTATGCATTTTATTCTATTCTAGTGACTGCACTCAATTATAAATCACGGTTTTATATTTTATGGACCTATCAATGGTGTTTGCGTAATTTCTTCACATTGTTTACAAGTATATTCATGCTCGATATGGTTCCATTGAATTTAATAATTACCTGATTGTTGCTAAAACCCTTTTTATTCTCACAATTCTGCTAAAATCTCGTTGAAATCCATGATTTAGCTACTGTTAGAGCCTATTATGAAGTTGTTTTCTCTGTATTCATTCCGTCCAATTTTATTTTATG
Source organism: Glycine tomentella (assembly GCA_007407185.1). Classification (NCBI taxonomy): domain Eukaryota; kingdom Viridiplantae; phylum Streptophyta; class Magnoliopsida; order Fabales; family Fabaceae; genus Glycine; species Glycine tomentella. The sequence continues at coordinate 1,242,466 of PYAF01001680.1, read as the reverse complement.
AAAGGATGCGGATTTGAAAAGGAGGTGAAATTGCTATATGTTTATTGTGTTGCTCTTTTTTAGTCCTTGAATAAGTGTAAATGTCCTTAAGTATTGTCCTTTTGTATTGCTGTTTGCTAAGGAGGTTTTGATCACCTGATCGATTTTACGTTCTTGCAAAGCCTGGACTTGGTTTCCATTCTTAACTGCTCTGCTAATCATAGTTATTGATAGCGCGAAAGCAGTGCGAAGTGACCTCAGGCTGCTTTTTCAGGCTTCGAGCGTCCATGAACAGCGGTTGTTATCCCAGGTAATGGCAGCTGTTTCAGCTGCTATAGTTAACAGAGGGAAAACTCCCCCTTTACCCGTATTTGTTGTGAGGTTTGGATATTTAGTCTTCGTTTGAAACATAAACGTTTAGAGCACCAGACTTGCTCTGTTTCTGCTATATTTGTCTATGATTTGAGTCCATTAACCAGGGAATGTTTATGTTAAATTTATAAACTTATGAATAGCAGCCGTGCTGCTAGCCCCCTATAGGCCTTTAGTGTTTTTGGGACCATCTACATTCTACGCAATGCCACTACTTATGATTGATAATTATGCTGCTCTTATCTAGAACTGCTGAAATGGATTTGGCTTATTTTCATTTAACTTCTACAGGTAGTTTTTGTATATTTTAAATCAACTTATTTCGGGTTGCTTTTGGAACAGTTGCAGAATGGAGTCAAATCAGGCAGCTTCTTCCATGGATGTTGAGACTGTCCCATCTGAAGCCAAGCTTCTGCCACCAAAGCCAAAATTTGAGCCTTTGAAGCCTCATGAGATGTCTGACGGTCAGGTTCAGTTCCGCAAGGTGAATGTTCCACCTCATCGATATACCCCTCTTAAGAAAGCTTGGATGGATATCTATACTCCCATATATGAACAGATGAAAATTGATGTCCGTATGAATTTGAAGGCTCGTAGAATTGAGCTGAAAACGAGGCCCAATACACCTGATATCAGTAACCTGCAAAAATGTGCTGATTTTGCCCATGCTTTCATGCTGGGTTTTGATGTCATAGATGCCATTGCTCTTCTGCGTTTGGATGAGCTCTACATCGAGTCCTTTGAGATCAAGGATGTTAAAACACTTCGAGGCGATCACTTGTCTCGTGCTATTGGAAGGTTATCTGGTAAAGGTGGTAAAACAAAGTTTGCAATTGAGAATGCATCAAAGACAAGGATTGTGATTGCTGACACCAAAATTCACATATTGGGATCTTTTGCCAACATAAAGATTGCCAGAGACTCTCTCTGTAGCCTGATCCTGGGATCTCCGGCAGGAAAGGTGTATTCAAAACTAAGAGCAGTTACTGCCAGATTGGCAGAAAGGTTTTGATCTTCTCCTAATCATTACAAAACAGGATCATTTTCTGTTCCCATAGAGTTTTCTATAATTTCTCTTAGATCAAGCATGATGAGGATGAGTTATTGTGTGGAAGTTGCTTCGGCAATTCAGCTATTTGTTAAGTTCAAACCAAAGCTGTGGGTGTAAGAGCATCTCTGTAAAAGTGAAGTTTTGCCTGTGACCTTGAAAATTACATTATTATCGTCAGAAAATTCACTTGCAATGTTTTTTTTACCATCTTATTTGTACGGAATGTATATCAACTTTATTGATGACTATTTTTTGTTGAAGAACCTAAATGACTAATTTTACTGTGTTTAGATATAAAAAAGATGAAACATCTATGTTAATTACAGAAACCTGTAACAAACTGGTAATTTATTTTAATAAACAACTATACACTCTAATCAAAAGAGCCTAAAATAAGTTGAGTTTCACCCAACATCTGATAATCATTCATCAAGCTGAAGCAACAATATGAAAAGCAATTATTACTCAAATAAATCATCTGCATCAAGGAAGTTAATGTGTTCAATGGATCCTGGTAACTCCATTGGATCTTAAAGTTGCAAGAGTATTTCAGCAGAAGGGATAAAAAGAAATTTAGTGTGACAAGAGGAAAACAATGGCTGATTTATCTGCCAATAGAAGCTAATACGGTCTAGAGCTACTTCAAATAATTGAAATTTGAAACTGGAGTAAGGATGAAAGACTAAGTATGCAGTGAACATGCTCACCAAAGGCCATAATCTATCTAATTTTCTTGACTAAGAGATGAAGAACACTTTTAATTAACCACTTGCACAGCTGAGAGTCCGATTCAACAATGATTTTCCTATGTCCTTGGCTAAGTCAAAAGGAGACCATGATAAATCGCCCATAATTCTTCAATCATGATGGAACATTCACCAACTTTTATGTAGAACCGCACAAAAAAATTCCATCCTCATTCCCAAGCACTTGCTTAAGAATTGTATATATTGCTTACCAAAAGTTTTGGAAGTGAGTTGCTTTATTTTATTTTATTCCTAAGCACTTGGTTAACATTATGCAGATATCTTACTTGAAACTGAATAAACAGTATAGAGAGTAGAGATCTTCAATATTTATAATATATGTCCTCTGCACCAACATTTCACTGAAATGAAGAGGTAAACTCACGACGCAGAATAAAGAAAACTAATAGCCTCTAGATTGTGGTCTCTGAAAATGCCAGATATACAAGCTTTGGTTGTTATTTCAAAGGAAAGATTGTATCCATTTGGAGTCATCTATTTTTATTTTTTAAAAAAAAGTCGGAGTCATCTATTACTTCATAAAACTTCTTTATTTTCAAAATTCTACATATCCAAACAAAACATTTTATTATAACGTATTTTAATTATCACCTTACAGTACACTACTCCTCCCTTATATTACACCATCCAAACACATTCTAAGAATTTCCTATAATTCTATTGTTGCTCTACGAGAAATTGGGTGAAATGGAGAACGAACATAAGAAGTAAACAGTATCGAGACCTACTTTTCATTGATGACCAAAAAATCTATTGACTGGAATTTACAAATACTCGAATTGTGGGAGGTCATATAAGGTTGACACTATTCTTAATACTCAGCAATAGAAAAACCTTGATGTGGTTGTAAATAATTGGACAAGTTGGATTGTTTGGATAGATTGAATAAGAAAAAAAGAAAGAATAAAATTACATGTATTGACATGGTAGAAAAATATACTATCCAACTAATCAACTTATTCCATATAATAATTTCGTTAACTTTTATAATTATTCCACTGAAAATTAAAATAACAAAAAAATAAAATATAAATTACTCAACAAACTTCTATATTGATACACATTAAAAAAAAATCCAAAAAAATTTCATATTGATTTTTCGATAGATGATAATGATATCTTAAAAAGAAAATGTTTTGACCGGTGATTAAATTTGGGTAAGGTCACCTTAAAAAAAATGAGTAAGGTCAAATTAGGCAAAATGAATTGTGTTTCTCCTGTGATTAAAAAAATGAATTTATTCACACTAGCTTTCGCAGAAGTTAAATGAGAGAGTTTATGTAAAAAGTTGAGTGCATAAGTTGATTTTAGCTTTCACCTTTTATTTTCTTATATAAGTGCTTATGAAAAAGTTTTGGAGATATCAGTTGGATTGGATGGTTAATTGAGAAGGAAAGAGGAGAAAGGTCGCCGTTTCAATCCTCTCTACAAACAAAACTAGCATTCTAACAAACTAACATTTGTTGGAAAAAAAAGTGTTTATGAAAAAGTTTATTAATTTAACTTTATGTTTGCTCTTGGAACAGCTGCAGAATGGAGTCAAATCAGGCAGCAGCATCCATGGAAGTTGAGACTGTCCCATCTGAAGCCAAAGTTTTGCCTCCAAAGCCAAAGTTTGAGCCTTTGAAGCCTCATGAGATGTCAGATGGTCAGGTTCAGTTCCGCAAGGTGAATGTTCCACCACATCGATATACCCCTCTCAAGAAAGCTTGGATGGATATCTATACTCCCATATATGAACAGATGAAATTGATGTCCGTATGAATTTGAAGGCTCGTAGAATTGAGCTGAAAACGAGGCCTGATACACCTGATATTAGTAACCTGCAAAAGTGTGCTGATTTTGGCCATGGTTTCATGCTGGGTTTTAATGTCATAGATGCCATTGCTCTCCTGCGTTTGGATGAGCTCTACATTGAGTCCTTTGAGATCAAGGATGTTAAAACACTTAGAGGAGATCACTTGTCTCGTGCTATTGGAAGGTTGTCTGGAAAGGGTGGTAAAACAAAGTTTGCAATTGAGAATGCGTCGAAGACAAGAATCGTGATTGCCGACACCAAAATTCACATATTGGGATCTTTTGCCAACATAAAGATTGCCAGGGATTCTCTTTGTAGCCTGATTCTAGGATCACCAGCAGGGAAGGTGTATTCAAAACTAAGAGCAGTTACTGCTAGATTGGCAGAAAGGTTTTGATCTTCGCCTAATCATGACATTATATAGGATCATTTTTTCTGTTCCCGTAGATTTTTTTAAACATTTCTATCAGATCAAGTGTGATGAGGATGGTTCTTGTGAGAAGTTGCCTCAGTTCATTCAATTTTGCTAGTCAAGTTCAAATCTATGTTGTGAGTGTAAGCATTGTAATTGAAGTTTTGCACGTGAACATGAATACATTAGTGTAGAGTAGAATTATTTATAGAAAAACCTAATATATAGGTTGTCACCCAATGTCCCGAGTTCATTATCAAGGACCAATATATGATAAATCATTTCAATTTTAAATATTTTTCTTTCCTTCCTATTTATATTCATCAATAATATTTTTCCACTATTTTTCCCTCTTTTATTTATAATCCAAATAAAAAAACAAGAGTCGTGTTTCATATATTATAATGAAACGTGAGAAGGGATAGATATTTATTAGCCGGTTGATTTTAAAAAATGAGACAACATATGAATTGCTGTTACTAATCATCTTAATTTTCATATTGTTAATTTATAATACGATTAGACCTTAAAATCTTGAGACATAAAGCCCCAAGTTGACAAAGCCGACACAGTGGTTCTCAATATAGTTTTAGTATGCCCTGATCAGTCATCACAATATGATGCATTGAAATCAAATATCTCAATTGCAGAAAGATAGGCCAAGGGATGGCATAGACATCCCAGTGTCCTTCCAAATTTTTCCTTTCTTAATATTTTAATATATTCAGTTGATAGTCTCATAAAATAAATCAAATTTTCACCTAACCTCGTTGGTTGGTTATTATGATTTATATATTATATAATTTGACCCCATCTTGGAATCACAATCCCAATGGAGCCACGTCTGTTCGGAAATGCATATCCTAAAGTCTACTACACTAGATTTCTTCAACCTCTATTAAAGGTTACATGATAGACATTGAGTACCAATAAATTAATTTTTCAATTAAATAGAAACATTCCTTACAGTATGAACAATTCACAATACATGCCATCACGTCTGTAATTCAGAATTTGTAATTGAATTGGCTGAAAAAATTGTTTCAAGTAATAAATCCAATCAATTTCCAAAACAAATGTTGTTTCTAGCCCCCAAAAAGAAACCCAGCTGCCTGTTCCTCATTTCCATTGAATAATTGAAGAGCTTGTATAACTGCATTTCTTTCAAATCCCAATTCAACAAGCTTTGCAACTTTGGCTTCAAACTCAAAATCCTACAACCATAAAAGACTACATCAGGAAAGCCCTAAACAAGTGAAATCAGTAGCCACCAAATACAATCACAAGACATCAAACATGATCCAACCTTGTACTTATAAATGCATAGCTATAATACACCAACTGACTGTAATTTGAGCATGATTTAACTTAAGGTTTAAATACATTTTTTGTCCTTACAATTTAGTGTTCTTTTGCTTTTCGTCCTTGCAAAAAAAATTTTTGTTTTTAGTTCTTAAAACACTTTAGATAATGCTTTAATTAGTGAAAAAAGTGTTATCTAAAGCATCATAAGGATGAAAAATCAAACAAACATAATTTGCAAAGACTAAAAAGCAAAAAACGCGCTAAATTGCAAGGGGTTAAAAAGATATTTAAGCCTTAACACTTAAAAACTGACGTTTAATTTTAAATCTGAAAAGATTTAAAAGTGCTATGCATGCACACTATATTTTCGCCTTAATTTCAACCATATATTGTTAATTAGTTTTTGCCTTATTGTTTATCATGTTCTTGAGGTGCTACATAATACACACTACATTTTGCATTATCGACCAATAGACCAACAGTATAATAAATCTTCTACTTGTTCCTCCATTAGAGAGCTATCATATTAGTCAAGAAAATATTTTTTTACTCTTTCAAAAATACAAATATAGGGTTTAGATCTTTAAAGCCTATGGTGAAAAAATCTTTAAAAACCAATGCAGTGACTAGTCAATCCTTGGAGAACCATGCATAGGGTTTACTTGAAATTTATTTTACCACCGGAAGGGAATGAACGCCGATAATCATATTCATGGACAGTCAAATACAAGAGTTAAAATACAAAGTACAAAACTGAAACATTGATACTTGAAAGCATACCTTAGCCCTATCACCAGAAGCTCCACCTGAAAAATAAGTAGAAATAGATGTTATTTTTTAAAGAAAATGTGAAATTTGATATGGAAAGACAAATGAACTTGATTTTATGGACAACTGCAAAATAAATTCCTCATCAACATTTCATAAAAGTAAAGAGCAAATTGTCTAGATAAATTGCAAGCATTGGATTGAAATTTGATCGAAACTAGCCAACTGAACCCCAAAATTGGAAAAATTCAAAAATAATTTTTTCTGTGTATTTTATGCTCTAAATAAACAAAAATGATTCTCCCATAGCAAAATTTTAAACGGTCTTCAGTACTAACCAGAAGAGTGGCCTCCTGTTGATGGATAATTGCTGCCTGATGCACTCTGGGAATACAAATATTTAAGGAAAAAACTGTCACTGTCCCAAAACAAAATGACAAAGCAAACCAGAACACAATAATTTATGACTATGTATCATTGTTTACACCTTTTACTTTATTCCTTTTTAAAAGAGTACATTTGTCATAGGCACTCGACAATAGCAATTGCAGATTTGAACTTTTAATGGACCATAAGAATGTTTTCAGTTCACATTATCACCAAGTAACAATCAAAAACAATAGTCAACAATCATATCCAGGGAAATATGACTTACTTTCACTTATTATTTTCAGTTCTCACATTATCACTAGTAACAATCAAAAGCAATGGCCAATTTAAAATCGAATAAGGAAAATCATATCCAGGGAAACATGACTTACTTTCAATTACTCAAGAGTCAACAATCAACATAAGTGACATACTTACCCATATGGAAAAATGAAAAGGAAAATGATAATGGCGATCAAAATCCTACTTATTAAACATATCTCCTTTTGGTTGCAGGAAGAAAAAAATAAGGATGTTACTTAACACCTTGGTCTGGAAACCAAAAGATATAAAATGTGCCAAAAATACCCTAACATGGGATATTTTCATCCCTTCATATATGCTGCTGCTATGAAACATCTAAATTATAATATAATTATCAAAAGATTAGTAACAATGATAGAATTTTATCCTAGAAGCAGATTAAAGCATTCCAGTTTCAACTCTGTTGCTTAAAGAAGCTTATAATTAAAAGTATGCTTACTTGACCACCAGAGCTTGAAGCTTCCTTAGCATACTTTTCCTCTTCTAGAAACCGAGATGGTATGTCTTTCTCTGAACATGATAACCAAGAAGCTCAATATATATATTTATAGACAATCAGTAAAGGATTGAATTGAAAAGATAACTATGCAAACCTTGCAAAAATGGCACAGAAACTTCTCCTCCACCAACTCGCAAAACATTTTCTTTCAAATCAATTATACACTGCAGACAAGAGCCACATCTATAAGAATAGCAGCTTAGAGTAAATACTGAAAGCAATGATATGAAAGAGTGCAACTGAGGAAGGTACCTGGTGCTTTCGGAGCATATCCAGTCCAAAGAGAAACTCCATATTGGGAGAATCCAGCACCAAGAATGAGCAAGGGTAAAATATACTCCCAATCTAAAGGAAAATATATACACAAAATAGAAGTTGGAGTAAAAAATAAAATGGACAAAATATACTGTAAGAGAATGGTTATCGTTTCAATGCAAATTAAAATAAATCAATCTCAGTATTAAATTGGAATTGGAATGATTCGTTCATAAAGGGGACTCAAACATTCTTGTATTGGTAACATATGAAGACAGGAGAGATGTCATCAAAACAATAATTTACACCAGCGACCTTCAGTATACACTAGACACAAAAGAAAACCAGAAAGTAATGGACACCTGCATGACTAAATTGCAGACTCTTTCTCCAATCATTTCACCCTTAAGAAAAACACATTAAAAAGAATGGCACAAGACAGTCGTATGGTGAAGGAAGGTAAAGGGTGAAAACTACAAAAAAACAATTGTTAAAATTTATATCACAAACAACAAAGATCCTTCTCAGTAATACATCAATACAATGTGAATAAGCATGTAATACCAAGCAATGGTTTTATATTTCAGTTACTTTCGCTTAATGTTAAATGAAAAAATACAATACGTCAATACCCAAACATAATTGATCACCAAATTAGATATCCACATAAACAAGAGTAAACATATTAACATTATCTACCAATACTAGCATGCAATAAAATACTCACAACTTCATCAACACAAATTATCCATAAGATCTGCTCAAACAATACCTTGATTGGAGCTACATGTATACGACCCAATATTTCTGACTGGCCAACTCCATGAGCAATTCCTCTGTAACGCTGATCTAAAAGTCTCAACAATCTGGAAGATAACATGACCATTAAAAAAAATTTCACATCTTCAATCTGGCAACTTATGAAACACTAAAATCTAGAAATTCATGAAAATACAAACACATCATTCATTCAAGAACCAATCAGGACAGAGAAAGTGACAGGACCCTTAAGGCTCAAAAACTAACAATAGTTTGGAGATGAAACTTCAAAAAGGAAGGAATTTGATAGGAACACAAATTTAGATAACAAAATATGAAGGCCAAGCTCTGTAAAAGAAGAGGTATCCCTCTGTTAAGACTGAAAATGCATAAAGTGATAAAACCATAAGGCTCACAAAAAAACTTTAATTTCTCTCTGCTATACAAAGTCATTCATGCACTTATCTTGCACCTACCGCCATTTATTTTTCATAATTCACAAGCTTACATCAAACTCCAAAATCATACTTCAGGCTCTTATGCATGCAGTGTCTAGACAAATATATGATTATATATAGTATTCCTTACATTCCTGCTCTCTTTTTATTTTCATTCCTTTACCTGAACTACCTGGTTTATGTATGTTAAAGAAAAAATTGAAAGAAGGAAATAAATCTGAATTGTATTTTTTACTTAGGCTTTACTTAAGCAATGTACATATACCTATGAATATCAGTGGAAAATATGCATTGATTCAAATACATATAATTTACATAAAGAGCATAACATTGATACACAAGCTATTAAGATGCATTTTACTTCCTCAACAGCATATCTATCTAGACATGTACGAGTAAATTCATAGGCAAGCAAATAGCCACCTAATAAATTTAATCGTTATATGGTATTACAAATGTCTTGGAAGCAAATTCCAGTTAAACAAATTTATCATACCCAAGACGCTCAGCACAGCTTTTTGATATAATGGTAGACTGAGCTCCACTATCAACAAATGCCTGAAGAAAAGTGAGAATCGAATTCATGCATGTTCTATTTCATAACCAGTAATAGATGGAAGCAGTGGAGCTAAAAGAAAGTAGCTTATATTCTCTATGATTAGAACCTAAACTAAAAAAATTGCACTAATAGTGAGAAAGCACTGACCTTCAATGGGACACCATTAACCTCCATATCAACATACAACATCACCTAAAACATTCCATAAGAACTTGGACATCATTATGAAATTATGAAAACCAGAAAAGCTATTAGCACTGAATACAACGGTTAAAAAATCATACATACCACTCTAGCAAAAGCTTCAGGGTTATATTCTAATGCAGCAGCCCAATTTTCATCAATCCCTTTCTGTAAATTTAGACAAAATTGAACAAATATGATTGTCAATCAGGAAGAGGGAGATTAAGACAAGATCAATTATTACAAACAGTAGTTTTTGAGGACAAGTAATAGATCGCACATAACAAGATAATCTAATAGAAACTGAAAATGACTAAATATTTGTCCACTGCACTCAGCATAAACCAGCACAAACTTACAAAGTTTTCCGAATTTAATTTGACAAGCCAATGTCAGTCTTTAGCCAAGAACTTGTCATAAGCAAATTGGTTAATTAAAGATTCATGGAACAAGCACCGGAGGGAAGAGTTGCAAGGAATATGATGGTAGGAGGAGGGGTGTAGGTGGAGTTGCAGAGAAACCAGGTGAAGAAGGGATGGAAAAGAAGATGGGATGGAGAGGCAACAAGAAGGAAAAAAAATATGGAAAAGCAATAAGTGAAAAGAGATGCAGAGGTGGAAGCAAATTGGTCTTCACATTTCTTTCTCTCAATACCATATTAAAGTCATATTAAAGTATCACCTCCATTAAGAAGGAATGGCTCCTCTTGGTCCCATGTTTGTTAATTTCTTTCCTTCCTCATTTCGTTACAGTCTATTCTATTTCCTCCCACTTTAATTCTTTCCACCCCATTTCTCTTGAAACAAACATAATATTAGTGCAGGCTTGGACTTTGTGTTAGTTTATTTTGAGCTTAAAATATTTTCTTTGCAGCTTCCTGAGAGAGCTTCTGAAAAAGAAGCGACTATTTCTCCAAATTTAAGCTAAACCAAATGTGTACTTAAATTAAGGCATACAGTATATGGCAGTGCCTGGAAATTTTCTCACACTATTGCATATGTCAAAAGTCAATCTACCAGAGACTTGAGCTGTTTTTATCTCTTAACAAAAATAAAACTGACCTGGCGGATGGCAGCTTCAATCTTCTTTTGTGCTTCAACATCAAAAGGATCAGCATAAAGAAGAGCCTAGCAAAAAGATGTCAAATAAATTTTGGAGCAAAGTATAAAACAGAGTGACAGCAAAGTACAAGGAATAAAAATGAAGAACTCCAAAGGATTAGAAGACAAGGCATCTTGTCGTGATACAATTGAACTCAAACTCTTGACTAATGTAAAGAAACAATAATGATCATACAGCCTACTTACAATCTCTTCTTCCTTCTGACGCTTTAATTCATCTCTTTGGTGATGTCGCAATCGTAAAACATCCTGCAATTTGTTCAAATCATTCCCTAAAATAGCTTGTGCCAACTCTGGATCACTCTGTATGTTCCATTATAAAGATGGTTATAATATAGCCAAGCACAAAAGAAAAGAACCAATACATAAGCAAGCATAGAAAGTTATTATAATTATAAGTTTAAAACTGTCTAAAATATATCAAATAGTTTGAAAATTAAACTACATTTACACGTAAACTGCTAATTGATAGGGAAGTTCAATAATTTTATTTTATTAAGCATAACAGCAGCATATCATGTGCAAACATCAGATCTTGATAAAGATTAAGTAAGAAAATAAACATAAGTTACCTGAAAGAGCTGACCCATCAAATTAGAATCACGTCTAATGTGCTGCTGGAAAGCACCAGGGTTGACAGCAGATCCATCAGTATTTAAGCTCAAATCATTGGTAGGTCCACTGAAATAATTTAAATTTATTGCAAAAAGTATATTAAGATATCGATACTTTATATTTCAATGAAACAAGAAGTTGATATAAAATATATAACAGTTGAAGTCCACCGACACGCATCATGTGTTAATAACCCAGCAATCCTATAGCATGCAATGGTTATCTCTCCGTTCTTTTACTATTTGTACATTTAATTATTCATACCATACCACAAGAATGCTGAGCAAATGAGAGAAATATATGAAATTATAGAAATAGTGTCTGATCTCAAAGACTGGTAAGTCTCCTTTCAAATGATACCCACTATGCATCTTCCAGACTTCCAATACCTCTTTTGCAAAAGTATCACTTGATTTTGTTAGCCCCTACCTTTTACAAATGACACTCAATTTAGATTAATTTATTCAAGTAGTGAGTAAAATGTTAGGAGTATGGAGTAAGCTGAGCAACAACCCAGATTTTGTCCTATCAAGGTACGGAAATTATCAGATACTCAACAAACTATATATCACTTGTGAAATATCAGCTTATTAAGCCAACATAAGTACATAATCATAGTCAACACACAGAGAATTTCACAGTTCTTTAAATTCTAAATTTCTATCATGTATCAGTCCACTTAACACCTAAGAACAACTAGACCATGTGCAGGCATAATAACTAACACCTTAGTACTTTTGGATGGCAGCAAAAACGGGATGCCACGATTTACAGGTTTTCAAATTGAGGGTCCCCAGCTTATCTCATAACAGTGCAATTTAACATAAATTGAAAGGTCATACCTAGGAGCAGCGGCGCCAGCACCAGATACCATCATCAGCAAATCATCATCCTTGACACCAAGAGCACTCAACTTCTCAGAATTCCTCACTTCCTTCCCATTAAACAGAAGCTGCTGCTGTTGAAGAGCCACACTTGTCTTCTCGTATGCACAAGTTTAGCATCAAACAAACAAACTCAATAAGAAATCCAATCACAGAAACAACACACAACAACAACAACAAAAAGGGCCACACAAATTAAAATTAAATAAGATCCATCACTCATGCACCTTCCATGAGCCATGTCAAATTAACAAAAGTCACATGAATCCCCTAACATGGGGTTTGGTTTCTGGTTGGCAAACGATGGAAAACGCACAACCCAGAATTCCCAATGAAAAACAGTATTTCCCAAACACCCTCCATCAACATTCACAAGAAAGAAAACTGAGACAAAGATAACTTTTTTAAACCAAAAATTCAATTTTCAAGGAAAAAAAGGTGATGGGTATGAAGAAAAAAACTCACCTCAACCTCGAGCAATGCTTTGACGTTTTCCACCTACACAAAGAAAAAGGAATGAAAAACAGCGATTTGGAAAGAGAAAGATGAAGACAAAAGGCAAAAAAAGGGTCTTTGAAGAGTACAGATTCGTGGGGATCCACATCCAACGTGATGATTTGTTCATCAGCAGTCATGACAGTGATCTTCATCTTCAACTCAACCGTTGTTTCTCTCTCTCTCTTTCTCTGTCTCTAGATTTGTGACGAAGGTAAAAGGGAAAAAGACAGAGGCTTGGCTAGTTTTCGATTGTAGCTGTGCCGAGCTAAGGTGAAAAGAGCAAAGTAAAGACTGTTGGAAGACTAGAAATCCTTTTAAACTGTGTGACTTGTTGCCGAGGTTTGGTTCAATTGGGATGATGGATGGAGTGGTGACTTCTCGGCTAAGAAAATTATAAAATATTTGTAAAAAGATAAGAAATACAAAATTAAAAAGGATTAAATATATTTTTCATATTTATAATATATCTCTTTTTTCATATTATTATCTAATAATATATTTCTTTTTTAATTTATGATCTAACTTTTTATTTTTCTATTTAACATTTCAAATTTTTTGTTTTTGATATCTTTTTGTTATCTTTTGTCTATTAAATGATGATGGGATAAACTAATAGAATAAAATTATCATTTAAAACTGGAAATAAATAAATTATAAATATAAAAAATATATTTAAATCAATTGAAAAATGATGAAAGGTTAATTTTGATGATCTAGTTAGATACTAGTATCATGTATGATAATGATAAAGGATTTTGAGTTTACTCTCTATTCTTTATATATAAATGAGAATAATTATCTTGGTTGAGAGTATTTTTTTTAAAATTATCTTTTAATGATAATATTTCTAAAAATTTTCTTTAATAAGAATGATTTTTAGAATGTTTAAAAAGTATTATCTTTTTAATTTGTTATTTTGATTTTTAATTCTTAATTATATTTTAATACTTTTAGACTTAATTATACTTAAAAAAATATTTTTTCTATGCTTGATTTAAAAAATAAATAAGTGACGTTAAAAAAATTAAGGATACTTTTTTATTCCTTATAAGTTCCTTATTGGTATATGTCTTTTATTACCTTCTTACTTTAAAATTTATCATTATATTTATTTTAGAATATTCCATTATTATATATTATTCTATTTTATTAATTGTGTCCAAGTTACAAAACTTTATAGAGAGGGAAAAAAGAGAAGGTGAATATGAATTAGTGTTATGAAAGGATTTTGTATCACCATAAAGGAATTGAAGAATTCTACATAAGCAAACTGGATTTCGTATAATTAGAAAATCTTATATTCACATAATCAAATGATTAGAACGGTTTAATAGATATAGGATGGATCAAATGTCATTTCAGTAAATTCACATTAAAAATTTTAATTGTCTTAAATTCATCAAAGGATCCCAATTCATGAATACATGGTTGCAAGGAACCCAAATTCAAATCCTACAAGGTTGTATTTTAGCTCACATTAATTTCTTCGGGACTCTTACTGCCCACTTTTTGTTCTTGTAATGATGAAAAAAAATCTTTTTATGATTTTAACTTCTTTCTTTACAGCAACAATAAAGTTTTATCTCATTAGACGAGATCAATTACATGTTATGCTTGATATCTTTTGGCACGATTAAAAATTAAAATTCCAAACTTCTTTCTTTACACATGATAAAATTTAATATGCAAATTTAAAATTTAATGTATACATATTGTTAGTGTAAAAATACATGTTTCCAAGTATTCAATGATCATATCATATTAAATAAATAAGTTGATACGGTAAAATAATCAAAAGTAAATAGTTATTTTCGTCCGTGAATGCAAATTTATCATTGAAAGATAAAAATTCAAATTTTAATCCTGACAAATCTATCCATCCATTAACTTTCGTCCGTTATTGTTAAGGAAAGAGTCTATGTGACACGGCAAATTTGTTAGCACTCTACACATTCAATTACAAAATGACTATTTACCTAAAATATAATTTAATTTTCACCCTCCTCCAATTTTTTAATCGTTGCAAGTATAACATTACAATAAACATTTAAAAAATAGAAAAGCAAACATAAATTAGATCAAACATAATAATAGACATAATATTGATTAATAAGCAAAATCTATCTATTACTCTAAAATTTTTAATATGACAGTACCTTCCCCAAAATATGAAACTTAAATAAAAATTCACATTTATTAAGTTAACTCTAACAAAAAAATAAGACCTAACTTAATTTTATCAATTACATAACGATGTCACAATATAAATTTCAGGTCAACAAATATATTATGCTTATAATCAAGTTGTTAAGGACGGAAATGACTATTTACGCAATAATCAAATCTTGTGTAAAAATATTTTAAACTAGTATTGTATATGGATTAAACTGCCAAATTTATCCCTCATTTTTTCATCTCATTCAGAGATCATGTCCTACCTTTGCAACGTTACTAGGCAGTAGACACTGCTATACAGCAAAACCACTTGCTAATTGCTATCATTGGAACACCGTTGTCGTCATTGCTGGAGAACAACTTTCATAATTCTATACTTTTTAGCTGATTTTGCCTCATTGAATGAAGTTGCTTTGTTGCATGGATACTGGATAGAAAACTTTATGCAAATTGTATTCTTGTCATAATGTATACAATCATTTTACTTATATAGTACTCGAAACCAAGCTAAAAAAGAAACACAAAGAGAATGGACGAGAAAGACCCATAACTCGCAATGCAAAACCAGTAATCTTGTTATCAATGTCAAAGTTTGAATTAAATAATCTAAAGGCAATCGTAATTAATCCCTAATCAAATATAAAAGTTCTTTCCAAGGATTAACTGTAATTTTAGTTCCTCTAAATATACAAATACTCACTTTTAGTCCCTAAAAAAACTCTCCTTATGGTTCCTTATATTTGGAAACGTACATGTTTAACCCAAATCCTAATGATATATTAGTTTTCTATAATATAAAATCCTAATCAATTCCAAACAAATTGTAAGTCCTAATATGACAATCTATTTCTTACAAAAATCATTTAATAAAGATAAATTTTCTAAAATAAAGTAAAATTCCTTCAATAACAACAACAATTATCTTAACTCATTCTGCATCAACAATCGTCCCTGGAAGATCAAAAGGCTCCCTTGATGTATAAAAAAAGTTCAGGCATCCCCTGGTCCCAAGTCAACATCCATAGTAGAGAGGATCATCAACTCAGTTCTTCAGCAAATATCACATCAAATACAAATTGAACTGCGGCCAAAAGTCATACAGCAAGAAATGACATTAACATGTGTTTAACTCACCAATGATTACAGTAAAAACTTTTTCATACTATCATCCTGTCATGTGTTTGCCACAAACAGATTAAATGATAGTTACCCCAGAATGAAAGGAATAAAAAGGTCAGAACTCCAAGGTACTATATTATTAAGACGAAGTCAGGCCTGTATCAAGGTGATATCAGGTCCTGTGTTTCTGAAACATGCAGGAACTGCAGAGAAATAAAAAAACAGGAAACCAACTCTAAGTAATTTGAGAGTGCCCAAACTCTCTCCCAAATGGATCTCAGTATTTCAAGGAACTAATCTTTGGCTTTCAGCCAAGGAATACCCAAATTCTTCTTTCTTCTTACCTACACCTTAGTTATCTTGGGGTCCTATCATTAAACAACACCAAAGCCAACATATCTTAAAATTGCTTTATTGTACTAGAGTATCTATATATTTCTCTCAAGTAAAGACAATGTATAATAGTAGATTATATTCATTAACATCAAAGTAAATGTGAACTTCAAATTCAAAAAGTTAACAATACAACAATAGTGATCTAAGGATCATATAGGAGGTCCCAGAAGCATACAGAGGTCTAATTCAAAATTAAGCATTCCTAATTATTATCATAAGCATAACATGAAATTATTAATGGTGTGGACATGCATCATAATTCTAGCATACCTTCCTCAGTTTGGAGATTGGGTTGATCAACCAAGAGTTGCTGAAGTGCACCAAGATCACTGTCACTGGAATGAAGTTAATGCAAAGTGATCAATACAGCACAGAATGAAACATTGGTCACCAACAGAAGTACAAGCATTGGAAAATGAAAGGCAAGCATCATGAATAAAGTACATGATAAATCTTGCTATCTCTGTATAAATGAATACAAGTGCAAATGAGTACACAGATCACTAGATTGCCTCTTTGCCTTTGTTTTCCTTTTCTTTTTCTTCATCTGGACTGTTATCATTCTCACTCAAATTCTTCTAAAGATTAAAAAACCAGAGTACTTTTAGAGCAGGTAGACAAAGTCCAGATGCCACTCCATTTGCAAATCAGGTTAGTGGAAGATATAACAAAAAAATAGAAGAAATTTGGCTGAGTAGGGTTCTTGGAAAAGGATCTTGATAGAAAAGATTTTGATGCTAAATGTATAGAAGGAGGATTTGCTGCTACATTTTCTACGATTATGAATAACAACAAAAGCATATTATGGTTTAGGAAAATTAGAAAATAAGTTAAGGTTATCCAAGTTGGTTTCAAGGAAGTTAAGGTTTCACACCTTTACTTCACTGATGATTCAGATATCTTCTTGGAGGAGTGTAATGGTCCCTTTGTGAATGTTTTACTTCTGATTATGCTAAGTCATGAAGACTGTTTTTGTTTAAAGATAAGTTTGATTAAGAGAGGACCAGCGGGTTTGAATGGGGATAACAAAATTCTTTTACAAGCTCTTGCAGCTGCCTCTCAAGGTTACAGGCTTATAGCACCCTCTCATTTACTTTATCACACGCATATATAATATATAATCAAAGGAACAAAATGCACACAAGCGCATGTGTGCACATGGACACGCAGTCACACACACAATTATGACATTTGAATGGATAAACTATAGCACTGGTATTTTCACACCTGTGCTTTAAGGCAATTTCTGATAGTGCTGAGATCACTGATGACTTTAATAAATACCTATTACAAAAGAAACAACTAGTAATTATTTTTTCTAAAAAAGTCACTTCTTTTGATAAAAGAAGGCACTTGCTCTTGAAAGGGAGTCAAAGTGCATGAAATATGCTGTTGAAAAAAATAAGTATCTGAGCTCCAAAATAAAATGCAATTCAAATGTTAGCATGTTCATTAGACTTTCTGCCAATCTGTCAAGTTCTTGAATCATGTCATTTCATGCATTGAAAATTTAGTTCACGTTAATGCATTTGTGGGTTGCCTAAAATCACAAAATAATATATGTTAAAAAAAGTCCCAATTCACAACCATTAATCCTTACTCAGAGTTGTATATCTCATGTATAAACATCAGGCTATCCAAGCAATAAATAAGACTAGGTTTGATGCCAATTTGCTGCTGCAATTGTTTCATGTTCAGGTGACAAGAACCACCTTTCACTTGTTGTCTACTATCACGGTGAATTTTGTCAAGAGATAAGACAATACAATGAAATTCTTCCCTGAAAGTTCAAATTCAAATTTAATGAAATTAGTCACGAAAAAATTAGTCATAAACCTAAAATGTCTAACAATATTATTACATATCACTTTAAATTGAAAATATTGCAGAGCTGAATAGAAACTCACAAACTCTTTTGCATGGAAACCAAGATGTTCCTCAAAGATTCAATCTGCTTTACCAAAAGAGCATCTTTCATGCCACTGGCACAGTTTAGAACACCATAATTGTTGGAATTTTGAAGCACCTGCTTACAAAACAATCACCATTCACACAGTTACTTACTTCAAGTAACTACAACATTAACAAGATCAAGGTCAAAGCAGTAAATAGGGTAAAAAAAATATTTGTAGACCACAGGTATCCTCCATGGGACAATCCTGCTCGAATCCGGTAAGACCACTATAGGCGGCAATAGCTCTCTGTCTAGTATTTAACGCAACTGCATACCCAATACTTGAATTCGAGACCACTATTGAGGTAAGTTAAAATAAAATAAAAAATTATAAGTATACAGTAAAAGTATAAGTGAAATTACCTGCAACCTATCAACAATATGGGAAGCATTCCTAAACTGTGAAATTAAGCAAGATTGAAGCTCATCCCATCGACTCATTTCTTCCCTAACTTTCCTGAATTTTGACTGAAATTTTTTCACAATTGCTTCCATCGTCAATCCTGAACTGACCAGTCATGAGCCAGCAATACGTGAATTTACGTGAATTTATGAGGTCAACACTTAGCAATACGTGAATTTACGTTTGCCCACCTTCCTCTGCTGTGAAAATCTCAGTGTTTGGTGCATAATTGAGAAGGGTTTTGGTTGTGTTGTTGTGCTGATGTTCCGAATTTAAACAAAAGAAAAATGTAGGTAATTTTTTTGATAATGGTAATTGCAGTGTGATGTCATACGCGGTCCCCAAAAATAGGAATAGTGACAATCGTGAAAAGGTATTCTAGGGTCCTATGTTATGAAACCCAGACCGGTCATTCCACCATCCAATGTAACATGAGAAGACTTTTTAATTTTTCACTGTCCAAAACCAAATGTCTAAAATCCTTATATTAGACATTAATTAGGCAATAGAAAAAAACAGAACAGAAGCTTAATCCATTTCATGACATCCCAAACCAAGGGTGAAGTAAAAATAGAAAACCCTCACCCCCTATTATCATTCATCGGACATTGCTCTAACCACGCCAACCCCAAGCAGAGATACAAAAATTGCATGAAGATAATGAGAAAGCATATGTTCACTCCCACATAAACGATAATCATCAAGAATCACTAATAGACAGTCAATAAGTAACAAAAAGTGCTCTAGGTACCTCACATTATACCAATTTTCAGCTTCTTCCTTACTGCTTTCACACAGTTCAAACTTCAAAGGGATAATCGACTCAGAAAACGACACATAAATAAATCGGCCCTATATGTAAGCCACCACTGCCAGGCTCCCCCAACAATAAGCACAACACACAAGGAAGCATAATTTCTTGAAAATAATTATAGAAGAAAAAACAATGTAAAAACTGATGATTAAATATCTCGTTATCCAATAACCCAGCAAAAACTAAATAAAAATCCCTTAGAAAACAATCCATACACTACAAACAAATATTCACATGATGTGCATACCAATACGCATGAAAACTTATAGCCTATTGAATTAACGTAAGAAAATTGGGAAAAATTAGAAGGAGGTAAAAGAAGTGACCCAAATGATCACTATGCACAAAAATCCAAACTTGAATCCAAAGGGTAACAGTGGTTGGTTCCGGGCACCCAAAAACACAACCAGCTAAAGTAAACAAAATTCACACAACTCGGGCATTTTATCAAACACGTAAAATGAAGTCAGTGTAATGGGCAGATAATCATTGAGAGGAGATTCAGTGTATGTCTATAGTGGCATGATACCTGAGAAATGAAGAGAACGAAGGGTTTTAGATTTCGAGAAGCTTCGCGTGGTGGGCTGATGGCCGTGAAGGACAGGGCGCCGTGAAGGTGAAGGAGATCGTGAAGGACCTGGACAGGCTGGACCAGTGGACTGACCGCGTCAGCGTGAGAAGGAGAAGGAGAACTGGACTCAAGTAAAATTAGGAATCCAAAATTCCAAATCGAACAAACAACGCCGTTTTCGATTTTTTTTTGTTTCACAACACTCCACAGTCCACAGGGGTTAAGTTTAGGGGTGGAGACATAATTTACATTTTTTAATTTTTAATACATTTAAGTTAATTTTTTAAAATACTTTTTAGCTACCGTTCACTTCTGTATCAGTGGACCATTTGAGTAACAATTTCACCTTAAAATCCGTTCATATATATATAGTATTTTTGTAATTTTAGGAACATAGTAAGAATAAATAAATCAAATTAATATAATATGAAATGGTTAATTTTTTTATAATATACTACAAACATATAATTGAATATAAAGAAATATAAAAAATGATAACATATTTTTTAAAAGAAATGATTAGTTTTTCTAATAAAGTAATAAAAAAATTATGAGATAAGAACGTTATAAATTATTTCATTAATATTAAAAAACAACATAATTTATCATTATTTTTTATTATAAATTATTTTTGGAAAAATAGTTGTTTTTTCAAATTCATTTAAATAGAAAAAATATTATTATTTTTTAAATAAATATGAATTAGTGACACTTATTATTTTTAAAATAAATATATAATCTAATTTAATATTTATGAGAGAAAAATTATGAGGGTGTCTAAAAATTTAATGTTGGTAAAGATGAAAAAGAAGAGGGAAATGATTATGTTAAAATTGAACCATAAATTATTGTAATATCCTTAGATTAAATTTAATAACACAAAACAATCTAATGATTTTTTTTGTCTGAATATTTATGATTTAGTTGTTAATATATTTATCCTAAAAAAATGATATGAGTACATTATTATTTCCCATATATATATATGAAAAAGATTTTTAATTTAACGATAAATTAAAAAAAATTATCAAGTTAAAAATTATAAAATGATAAGATAGTTATCAAGTACATAAAGTGTAAAGCATCACTTACACCAAATCATCTCTGCCATTAAAATATATAGATCCCACGGCTGAAATTGTCCCACCTAAAAACTTAATACGAGTTAATAAAATAATCATTAATTACTCGATTCTTCTGGGCCCTTCTTCACTGTCAAACATCCTTTTTAGTTCCTGTACCGCATGGCTGTATCACAAATATAGTATTAACTCCTTAAAACTCAATATCATGCCACTGATCAATATTCCTATTGTCAATTGATTTAATGTGTTATCATGTAAACAACTCCAACACTTATTTAACAAATTCTGATTACATGAAAATCTATACAATAAATTATATCATAAAATTATAAATTTAGAATCATAAACTTAAGATTTAATTACATATTTATCATTCACCTATTATCATTTCGTAAAATTTACCATTTAAGATATTTTCTTTTACAAATTTTACAACTCAAATTTTAAATTTTTAGACATTTATCACCAAGTTCTTTTCCAAGTGTTTTATCATCATGTAGTCACGTAGTTTTGCAAAATTTAGTAACAAAACAATATTATTTTGCTTTTTCTTTAATTTTTTAGTTACATATCACCACTAGATGATAAAACTAGTGTGTGTGGGAGATGTAATTCAATTCATTTATTTTAATAAAAATATTTAAAATCCAGTTTAATATATTCAATTATGTTAAAAAAATACTTGAATCCAATAAAATTAATTATATAATTAAATAAATAAATAAAATTCATTTCATCCTATTTTTAAAATTTAATAAATTATCCAATTAACAATTCATGGACGAAAATCAGTACAACATATTCTTTTTTCATATTTTTGACTTTTTCAAATATTACAATAATTACTTATGCATTAATTTTATATCCTATTCAAAACAGTACAACAATAAATCTGATTTTTCAAAATAAATATTTTAAAAAATCAATAAAACAAATACTTTTCCTTTAAGGTGAATTTATAAAAAAAAAGTTGTAAAAAAATTGTATTTATTTTAAAATAATCATATAAAGTAGTGTGTTAAAATAACTTTCTAGACATGTCCATCCATAAAAAGATATTAATGGATAAATTTTATTAATTAGATCATCACCATATTGAATTTTTTAATGAAATGCGAATGGATTATTTTTAATACATCCATTATAATCAAAATAAATAAAATTCAAACCATCTACTTGATAGGTCAATTATAAATTACATTTTGAAATTATTGCTTCCGTATGGAATGGAGCGTTTAAATTCATTCAAAACTAATTTGGTTGCTGCAGAATATTTTCAAAGATGAACTACTTGTCAACACTGACTACTCAATTTCCATCCTTACAAGTTACAAAGAAACTCACTGAGCTTTGTACAAAATTCCAATATCATATAAGTTCACAAGGATTCGGTTTGCACATTTCTGGAAAACGAGAGAAAAAAAAATCATTTACATGTCATAAGCATGGAATTGATGACATGCAATAAAAGACGGATACTAGAGAGATCAGATCCAGTCATTGTAGGTAAGCTACGTTGATGATTCAGTATCTGATAGACTTGCTCAAAGATGGGTCGTGTGTGCATTGCAATCGTCGGGTCCGACGGGTTTATGGCAGCAGCAACATCTGTCAACCACGCAATCTTTCGCGGCGTATCATTGTTAATATCACAAGCCAATTGCTGCAGAAGTGAAAGTAGTACACCTTGGCTTAAAGGAAGCGGAACCATTGACAAAAGTCCGTGCAAATCAACCTGCTTAGCAGAAATGGAGTGATTCTGTTAATACTTAGTCAATATCTATTTGAAGATGAGAAAAATCTAACACAACTTTCAATTAATGCTTATAAAAAGCAATAAAATATCATAAATTAAGTTAATGCTCCTTCAACTCAAGTTGAATCAGGAGATTTTTATTGCAAACGGTGGTAACCTTATACGCAATTCGCCTTTCCTGAACCAATTGTAGTTAACATTTGAAGAAGTGCATCCCAACTGGAGATTTTACCCAAGCTAACCTACAGATTGGTTTAATTGAAAGATAAAACATCTCTGGCATACCTGAGTACATAACCAAGATACAATGGATACATCACTTCTATGTAGAGCTCCAATGAAAGCCTCCTCATATTTCCGTTCAGAAATCAACCTTGCTAGCTCTTGTGTGGGATCTAGAGGCACCTCGACCTGATACGCAATGCAAAATTGCAAGAGAAATTATTACCATGTATGATTGAAAGTAAAGCTTTTTATTTAACCCCTATCTACAACAACTAAGGCCCACAAGTGATTAGCAAAGTTACCCACCTTTTCATGAAGTAAAGGACCATTGTTCAGCTGGACAGGCAAAATATTTGATGTGCCGGAGTTTGTTCTTGTAGCTGCGAGTGTCACTAGCTTTCTCTGGCCCTCAAGAACTTCTCTACTCAAGGTTTGAGTAAGTGATGATGCTGAATTAATGGAATCCTGCAAAATGCATCAAGAGGAATACTGCCATTGAGATACAAAGAGGGTGACAAGCTAAATAAGAGCAAAACTACCATGTCCAAAAGCTTTTTCTTGATAACCCATCATTTCTATTTAGCAGTGTGAACTAAGCAAATAAGAATCAGCAAATTTCGCTCAGTATGTTGGTGGTGTCATGACCCTAGCCCACTCAGCGAGTGGCAGTCATGCACACAGATACAAATTGTTCTTGTAGAAAGTAGCTGCCTTTCGGTTAAAACAAAAGACCTACCTAAAAGCAATTGAAATACAAAAGGGCCTACAAAACTGAACTAGAACTAATACCTTCTGATTCAAGACATAATAACAAACAAAAAACTATCATAAAAGCTTGATCTCTTAGATCTTTTTTTTATGCATCCCACCAGTCAGATCATCTTTTCGCACAAATCATTTGATTATCCATCTCTCTCTAGTATAAAATGTCTTGAGTAAGGCATTTTTGTCCAAATGAAAAGGTGAAGCTTGCTACAAAAGACCCCAAAGGAACAAATAGATTCAGTTACTCACCCTTAGTGTCATTGCCAACGAAGTGGGTGCAGATTCAAGGCGTTGCTGCACAGCAGTTGAATGTTCAACCATGCCTTTCTGAAATGTAGCGTCCACTTGCTCAAACATGGCTTTACATGACATCTCAAATGCAGGAACCACTGATGTTTCAAAACTGGATTTGAGTGCCTCCTACAGAAGAAATTAATTCACTTACAAATACCACTAACTCACAGAATGACAAAATATGAAGATACAGTGCACTTAAGAGTGAAAGAAAGGTAAGTGACATACCTGAAGCACCTGTTTGCCAGTTGTCTGAAATTGCGCTTGGATTTGCCTAGCTACAGTAGCTTCAAGTTTTGAATTAACTGATTTATCAAGTTGGTTCACTGCCTTATCACCCACTCCTCTCTATGGCATAAAGTACCAATTAGATCCCAGAAACACAATTTATTAAGTTCATTCTAATTTTTATTAGATAAAAAAATAGTATAAAAACCTGGAAGGATTCCACAATAGAAGAAGATATTATTTTCTCCACAGCAGGAGACATTGCACGTACTACTGCTTGCCCAACTGAAGCCATTTCCTTCTTTACTGTTTTCTCCAGTATCACTGGTAGATCCTTATTCATAAAGTTACTAATCAAACCTGTAACTTGCTGGATACGGTCTCGTAACAACTTTTCACTTTTTGCATTCTCCTCCTGAATTCGAGCCCACAAAGCATCACTGTTGGACTTGACAGCTTTTTCCATGTTTCTCCCTAGGGCAGCCTCAAGCCTTCTACCTTCTTTTGTCACTGGAACAGCAACCATCATTGTCATTTGCTTCTGCATCTCTTTTTGCATTGTCAATAACTGCAAAAGAAGAAGATCATGAATTATTAATGAGTCAAACTTCCCAAATATGAAAAAAAAATACAATTCTAGCAATGTTACTTCAATACATTTTGTTTATATTCTTTAGATGAAGTTAAAAAATCAGCAAACATAAGGAAATGAAAATCTCATTTGGATGGGGATTTTCTAATGGACAAGTACTTATAGAGAAGCTAGAAACTCTAGCCTCAGGAAGACAGAAACAATAAAAAACTGTTTTCAGCATTTTCTGAGAAGAAAAGTTCTTGACTATTTTAGAAAAGATTACTTATAAAAAAAACATTTTCAACAAAAATTCCCTTTATAGACATGCTAAATTGCTTATAAATTAAAATATAATGCATGATTAGCTATGCATCATCTTGACCAACCAAAAACTCTTGAGAAATCACCTGATTGAGCGATTCTTGCATTGCCAGAATTTGGGGGAAAGCATTTTCAGCAGATGGGAGGCTAGAATCTCTAATTGGTTCATTGGATGAATCAGTTGAATTGCATGCACTTGGAGATGAGAAAGATGGGCCTGCTGGTTGAGAATTTTTACCCTTCTGTCTTTTCCCTTTTGCATTAGGTGCAGGAGATGGTGGCACTGCCAAAGATGTAGATGAGTCGGAAACCTTTTCATGGGCATCTTTTGCTAAGTCTTGAAGTCCATCCTCACTGGCATCAAGCGGTTGAGCCAGTGAGTCCCCTCCTGTTGAATCAAGTTGCCCATGTTCCTCCGTAAGGTATGTGTCCCCAGATATTGCACAGCATTCCCGGGCCATCTCAATACCAAGATCTGAAGCCTGAGAGCAAAATAATTTTTCTTTACTATCAGCAACTGAATGTTGTTGAGACCCCTGCCGACCAAATTCATCACTTCGATTAGATCTTGTCTCACCCACCACTTTCACTTCCACTTCAGCATTACCCACATCAACCACATCCTGGATCTTTGCTTCTCCCTCATTTTTCCTATCAATTATATTAGTCTCAGAGGAGGAACCAGCTTTTGTGATCTCAGATGGTGTAATTAGATGAGTTGGTTGCTTAAACAAGACAGAAGGATTAAGTACACTAGAAATGTCATCCTGCTTCATTTTCTTCTCATCATTCTTTGAATCACTATTCAATGGGTCAGACAAGTTCCTATGAATTGTATCCATTTGTCTGTCTATTGAATAATCATTAACGGGATGATCCCCAACATGATCACTCAAGTTGGATTGTGGACTTCTGATATCGGAGAGTTTCCTAGATAACCTTGGGCTCAAAGGAAGAGGTGAAGATGGAATACAAACAATATCAGCATCATTACTCGAAGGAGGTAATGTAACAGGTTTAGCTTCAGTATTTGAACTGCTGATTTCTCTAGAAATAGGTGCCTCAACATGGCCAGAGCTTAAAGGGTATCGTGCCACAAGGCCACCCTCATTACTACTTGTTTGTAACATTGTTTTGGGAGCAGAACTGGCTAAAGACATTTCAGTTGTTCTACTAGCAGAAGAATCTAAAGAGTGGAATCCTTCAACAGTAATAGGATCGCGTGAAACACTGGAATCTGACTTCTCTAGTCCCACATTTTCGTATGGCGGAGGCAAGCACTGAGCCAGATCCAAAGCATACTGCTGAATAGCCTGTGTCTGAACACAATAAACCTGAACAATATGTTCACCATGAGGCAATATATCACTGGTCCCGATAAAACTCAGAATGGGCATGGTCACAGTAAACTCAGCTATATAATCCATGCGTGTTGATTCTGGATTAGGACCATATTCTAAATGCACAGCATATATCGCATTCCTCTGGGCATTTGCAAGTAAAAGCAGACCTGCATGAGACAATGCTGCAACTTGATTAAAGAATGCATCCTTAGAAGGTTGAGCTGAACTCTTCAACTCCAACGTCTGAGTGCATTTCCATGATTCAGTGTCACTTGGGAGCAGCCAACCTTCTTCACTTGCTGAGACCCAAAGCTTTACTTCCCGATTTTGTGGTCCCTACACAAGGTGGCAATTATAAATAAACAAGTAAAACAAATACTACTAGACTAGTCACATATGATAGTTAGATCTATGGAGGGTCGTCTGATAGAAACAATGAACCATGGACACGGACCTCTGTTAATTTTTTAAGCTTTTTAATGTAAATAAAATTGATTGATTACTGATTATTATCACAAAAAGTGTACTACCTCAATATTGGACAACACAAATTCAGATAAAAGACATGATCTACTAATGTTGATGAATACACTTACTGCTGTGATAAGGACAATATGATTAGGCTGGTGAGGAGCAGTAAAAAATGTAGCAGAAAAAACCGGATTCCCATCATGTGGTCTCAAAATTGCAAGTGGTTGTGTCTTGAGATCTTCCCAGATCTTTATCTGTCACATTCGAGATCAGAGACAAATATGATTGAGAGTTGAGACATCTATAACAAATTAAACAAATAACAAATAAGCACAACATAGACATGCACAAGGATGTTACACTCAATTGATACCATGTTTAAATTAATAAAGAGTTACACAACTTAAATAAAAATGATAAGGTTTAAAGTCTGTACAATAAAATAAACTTAAAATAACTATAACACCACTTTTTCCCCAGTTTCATAAGAACAAAACTTAGATGTTGTTTTTTAGTGCATTTGGTGTTATCCTCCTATCAAAATTGGAGCTTCACCTCAGTATCCAACGCCAACTTTAAATGCTGACCTTTGTTGTACAAGTTACCACGGTGAAGCTGTAATTTTAATTAGAGAACATCACCAAAAACCTACAAGGAACTGCTTTATCCAAGTATTGTCAGTTTCATATTTGTTCTTCATTCTTGTCCTCACTACTTCATCAGTAACTGCATCTACTATATTGTTTTTGGGCAATACTTGCATGACCACGCTGCCTATAGGCACAATTAAGACAATATTAAAATAACTTCAGCTTCAGCAGGTTTCTCTACAGACCAATGTTATCAAACAGCAGCGAAGGTGCTATGGTGTGACAAAATATGTACAGAACACTATGTAAGGAGCATGGTGTGGCAGCTTACGAAAGCCACTATTTGTGTGGCAGCCATGGCAGAAACAGTGACCACGGCAGAAAAACAGTACTTTTAAAAAGTATTTTTAAAAGGAAATGAACAGTCTCCATCATTCCGCTTGAAAATAATTATTGAAGAGAACCAACTCTTCTATTGCACACATTAAGAACTCCCTGCAGTCACATAAGAAAATAAATCCTGCATTGCACATTCCCCACCACCATCTCTTGCAAGAGAGTTCATGGGAGTCTCCGCCAAGCATCTGGTGTCTCAAACATGGAAAGAAATTTCCTTCTCTAACTCTTCCTCTTTACTTTCCCTTTGTTTCTTTCTCATACCTTTTGCTTTCGAGTTTATTGTTTTTCATGTATGTCATAATTTTTTCTTTTATTAATCATATCTTTTAATGATTATTATTTTTTTTTTATTATAGCTGACATGCTTTCACCATCGTCTGCAATGCCATCCCCCATATTTTTATGACAAACTTTTTGGCTTGCCATCATCCACCATTAATCATAATGCTACAGACTTTATTATTATTGTAATTTAATAAATCTATGCTTTTGGTGACTGATTGTGTATGTAGGCATTGTGTTCATACAAGAATTGCTCATTGTTTTCTCTCTCCATTCCTATCCTTTGATGCACCCACATATTTGTGTGCTTGGTTTTATAGCAAAAATACTAATGCAAGCTAAAAGAAAACCATAGATATTAACGAATATTCATTCCACTCCATTATTTATCCTGATCAGAAAAATGCTTCAATAAACATTGTCATCTCTCAACAAAAAAAAAAAAAGAATTTAAACTTGAGAAAATAAAAAGTAGCAGTTAATTACAACAGAAAAATACAAACCGTGCCATCCTGTGACGCAGATACCCATCGATTGGTCATCCATTGGCACATCGACAAATCAGTCACCTCCCCATCATGTGTGCCTACCAGCTGAACCCCATCAATGAGCTTATCCACAGGACATCTCAGAGGATCATCTACCACAAAGGCTTCACCATTTCCAACTTTTGTGTTATCAATCCTTAAAACATGTTTTCCCATACCAACTATCAAAATCTCCTGTAAGAAAAGGTTGAATTAATATAAAAAGAATACAGGGAAGAAAGGTAAACCATAGGTTCAGGTTTATGGAAATGAGAACAATGAAACAGGAGATTTTGAGGCAAATACTTGTTGGCGGCAGTGCCAGCAAATTTGAGGATGTTCAACTTTCTCCTCCCCCACTATTTGAAGAGCAATAACAATATTGGCAGTAATTTGAGGCTTATCTTCGTCATCTGGGCCTTCAGAGATCTTCCACACGTAGACACGGCCATCTGTGCCAACACTGTACAGAAAGCATGTTCCCATAATTCATAGACAAAACAAACTTCGCCATTTAAAATTTTGAGGCTACAAAAACTACCTAGCCAAGAGATGAACATCTTCAGCAAAGAACGCCAAGTCTGTGACCCTCTGACAAGGGGAAAAAAGATTAATCAAAGGATAAATTGGTTATCCTTTAAATATTTTTGCCATTAAAACACATACGTAGCAGTATAAGTGTGAAATTGGGAAACAACTCACGAATTGAAAGGCAACAGGCCAGCAAACAACCTTTGAAAACGTACAAGAACTCTACTACAATAAACAAAAGAAAATGCTGCCTTTTCACCTAGAATTATAACAGCACTACAAAGTAAATTTCACAACGAAACAAAGCAATGCTAGTGGGGAAATCCAACATAGAATTGTTCCCATGGCCAGTGTTGCTATCTGCTATTTTTGCGTCCTATGAACTTGAGTTGGGCCTCAACAAAGTAATAAAATCACCGTCAATATAACATGTTTGGACCAGGATTATTATTCAAATTCCAGATTGTCCCCCTTCCTTACAAGATTATGGACGCAAAAATAACCTCAAATATTAACAACGATGGTATGAAATCATAGCCATTAAACCCATAGACAATATTATAATCTTTTATATCAGGATATTAAAATCTAACCCTTCTCAAAGTACATGATAGATCAACACTCTCAAGGCACATGGAAACAAAAATTTTCTGATTTACATTACAATAAAACATTATGGAATCATTTAATCCACATAAAACCAGCCGCCATGTGGGAAAAGCCTTTGATGCTATCATCTCTGATCTTATAAACAAGCGACAAATAACCATTTCTAAAATTTATCTCCAGAGTTTAAACTGCAGTCACAGTACTGGTTTCCTCATGTTCCTTCATATTGCGGGAAAATGCAGACAAATGCGTCTAATGCTGAAACAATTGGGGTCACAGACACCATAAAAAGCTCGATCTTGAGGCGAAAAAAAGTGGTCTTCCTTGTGTTCATTAACATCGCGGAAATTGCAGACAAATGCACCCGGATGCAGCCACAATTGGGGTCGCAGACACCCCAAAAAACGTTGTTTATCCCTTTTCTTTCTGTTTTTTGCTCATCTATCTTATTACCTAAAGCATTGCTCCACATGATTTTTTATTTTTCTTAATTGCAAAACCAGCACAACAAGAATGCACCCAATACACTGAAAACAAACTCAGAAAGCAAAGCAAACCTGAGTGTGGCCTCTGAGCAAGGACCTGACAGCAGTGTGAATATTAAGCACCCTAATGTTTCCCTGTTTCAAGCCATAGCATATATACGACTTATTCACCGCAATCTGCCTCCCCAAAACCGGGTTAGGATCCGACCCGTATTTCGTAATCGGAGCCACCTCGAGCTGGGGCTGGACCTCGCCGGGCAGCCTCACATCGACGTCGTAAGCCACGTGCTCCCCGGCCAAGTGTCTTCCCTTGGGGACCTTACCGCTGGGGAGGCGCGCGAGGGCCGCGGCAGCGGCGGAGGCAGCAGCGAGGACGGCAGAGGAGGAGGCGGAAACGAACTCGGGCGGCGGGGGCTGCGGCGGGGCCGGGGAGGGGTTGCCGAGGAGGGCCATGAGACGGGCGCCGGCGTTGGGATTGGAAGGAGGAGGGATGGGTTGGGTGGGGAAGGAGATGGAGCGGTGGTGGGGGTGGGGAGGGAGAGGGAGGTCGAAGTTGGGGAAGTGGAAGGGGGCGGAGAAGGGGGGAGGGTAGGAGGAGGAAGGGTTAGGGTTAGAGGAAGGTGGTGGTGGCTGGGGGTTGAAGAAGGAGTGCATGTCGAAGGGAATGGTGGGGGGAGGAGGGTTGTGGTTGTTTGGGGAAGCCATGGTGAATCAATCAGATTGAATTGAGCGCCAATTCTCAACAAACAATTCAATCTGATAAGATTATGGGATTTGAGAAGAACAAAAGAGATCGAGTTTTGAGATCGAGATTGACGAGATGAGTGCAGAGAGAGAAAGAGAAAAAAAGATCTGAACGATGGAAGACAATGGGAGGGAAACGGAAGACGAGAACTTGCCAGCAGTACTGCTAGAATTTCTAAAAGAAGTCATTATTAACACATTTTCTAACATTTTTTAAATACACATTTTTACAATTAATTGAAATTTATTAAAAATTGAGTCATTAAATAATTAATAAGACTCGTATAATCTACAATTTTCAATAATTTTTTATTTTTAATAAATTTTACTTGAAACTATCTCTTTGGTGATAATTGTTGTATAATAAAAAAATAAGTCACAAAATAATATTACTTTAATTTTTAATATAATATTAATTTTTTAATTATATTTTTATGATATTAATGATGAATAATAAAATTTATAAAAGTATTAATAATAATAAAATTAAATCTGTAAATTTACTATTCTTTTTCATTAATTTATAGGATTTTTTCAAAAATTGTAAGATGACAAATATTATGAGACAAAAAACTAAATAAAAAAATATATCAAGGAATTACATGTTAATATTTCTCTTTAATTCTAATAAAATTGATATTATTTTACTAAAAACAGTGTTCAACAATCTCCAAAAGAATTGAGTAAAATAGGTCTTAATTTCGCATTTGATAGATTAAAAGCGTTATTCCTGCCAATTTTATGTATAACAAAAATAAATAAACAAATGTTAGATAACAACATAGTTTTTGTCATGCTTTTTTTAATACAATTATTATTATATGAAATTATTTGAAAATCATATTTTTTTAGTTCCCAACCCTTAGGTCTTATTTTATTAGTCTCCCTTTATGAAAAGTATTATATTGTATTTGAAAATGTGTTGGTATTATTTTTCTTGTTTTATATTTGTTTCATGTTTCAAGCTAAATTAGTACTTGATAATAAAGAATATGTTTTTGATGGATAGGAATTGAACACAATATCAAAGAATTTACAACACTCACATATGTTGTTCATGTTGTTCAATTAACTGAGCTAAATCCCAATGGAATATGTGCATAAAGTCTTTTTGTTGAATAATATGTATGAGTTAGTACAAATGATTGGATACTTGAGATCTTTAATTACAATCTTGGAGTTTGATTATTAACTTTGAACATGAAGTCGCATCAATAAATATCATTGTTTACCTAAAATAAACTAAATCGATGAGAAGTGATTAGTTAGGTGTTGAGTAAAACCCTAAATACTTGATATTACATAAAAAAAATATGTAAGAACGGTTGAAATATGATTGAATACAATTAAACAACTTAATATCTTTTGGTTTTAATGGTTATATAGTTGCATATTTGTTATTAACAACTAATGAAGTGTTAAGAGTGATAGTTATAACTAACTACAAGTGTATGTTTAACTGTATAAGAGAAGGAGTGATGTTCTAATACCTAATAATTAAAAAATTTCTAATGATGCACAGTTTTGCACAACACACTTGTCATTCCATCTTTGGTTACACACGGGAAAAACCCATACCATTATACAAAATAAAGGGAATAAAAAAGACAAGTTTCTTACTACCAAAATATGCATCCATGATCCATCACTTCCCTAGGGTAACATATAATGAGCATACAAGCGCGTTTAATTCTGCCCCATAGGTTTCATGTTGGCTTATGAACCTAGGGTTAAAATTGACAAATGAATTTATTATATACAACTTTTATTTAATAAAATCTTATATCACCCATGTATAATCTTTAGCATTGTTTTTACTTAAATTATATATGAGGATTAAATATTTGTGATTCACCAATGAATCATACTATATGGTTTACCATAGAATTTGTCATTGTGTTGAGGCTAAGTAACACTCAAAGGATTAACATAGTTATTCACTAAACTACATCGAGTGTGTTTGGATATTTTTTTAGAAAGGAATATTAGTATCATGTAAATTGAGTTATAGCAACCGACCAAGACATTCTATCACAATGGAATAATGCATAAAGTCAACTGATTCCACAAAAAAGTCATCAACTTGGAAACAATTATTCTAGAAGTGGATGTCACCAATCATATGAAGTTTAGGTGTTTGTTCCTACCCGAACCGAACATTCCCGAGAACATCATAACCAAGTTCGAGACAACAAACTTCTCGTTTGAATAAGGAAAGTATTTATGCAAGACACATGACACCTCCCACTTCGGACATGCAAATAAACACCTTAGGCTTTGCTTGAGAGTTAGGAGGAGAAGGAAAGGGAGCAAAATGAAGAAAATTTCTTCCTTCTTGTTTGGGAGTTAAAAATATATTAAGAAAAGAAAATGAAGAGTTAATAAAATACTTTTACAATTTTACCTTCAAACATTAATATACTCTATATTTTAGTAATTTTATTACTAAAAAGAGATACTTTTTTTAGAAACCAGATGAGACAATTTATTACTTTTAGTTGGGATAGGATAATAATTTTATTACTTTTTCTCTAAAAATTCCCAAATTGAGAGAATAACAATTTTAATGATTTGAAGAAATTTAAAAGAATTTTAAAAATCCTCAAATTCTTTTCATAAAAAATTAAAATTCTCAAACAAACAAAAATATTATTATCCAAACTTTTCATTTCCCTCTCTTTTCCTCTAAAATCTGCATTCCAAACAAAGCTTTAAGCTCTTATTTCATTACTCTATCTTTAAGTTGTTAGTAACTTGAACGTTAGAGTCTATCGAAGCATTCCAACACCATCTTACAAACACCTCTTGCTGCTGTGCTCTGCCACCAAAATTGTCATCACAATTTAATTCAGAATAGGATCCCTTCCACTTAAACCGAACAAATACAAAATACGTTCAACCTTTGATCTCAAGGAGACAAAATGCTCGTTTCTCAATTGGTGCATTAGAACGTGTGGTTTTTGGTTTGACAAACTTTTAACTACAATCAAAAACACACACACACATCGTGAGTCATATTGTAATTGCGTTTTCCTAACGTGAAAATGTTGCATCACGACTCTCTCGTGAGTTTTCCTAGAAGATTAATTAATAGAGAAACAGTTTGCTTTCCTGTTTTTTGCATAGTCACTCTCACAATTGAAATCTCTTTTTAACTTATTAGCTCATTATTAATGATTATTCCCATTTTTTTATTGCCTTTCGTGAAATTGCCGCAAAAGAATCAAACAAAAAAGTAGCCACACAAAAAAAAATCAAAAAATAAAAATCATTTACATTCTCACAAAAAGAAACAGAAGCAAAATTTGCTTCATCCCCTCTCTCTGTTTGTTCTGTACATCTAAGTCAGTAATTTCCGATTCTCACTTTTTCACATAGTTTTCACCGATTCGGAGATTCCTCTTTCTTGTTAACAAATCCACATTTTTTCTTTGTTAATTCCCGAAGCAATGTTAATTCCTCTACCAGCATTGGTCTGTTTCCCACCTTCGCGTCGTGTAAAACGCCGACGAGTGGTTCCGACTAAGCGGAGTAGAAAACCGGCGGTGTCTTCCACCGTGCGCCGCCGCCAGCGTCATGTCGTACATCTCCCTCGCCGACGGATCCGACAATGTCTCGTACGCGTTTCGGAGCTGAATGAAGTCTCCGTCTCCGTCGACGTAACCGCTGCCGTCGTCTGTCTCTGGCAAACGCCGCACCGCCGCGTCGGGATGGTAGAGCTTCGCGAGGCTCCGGTACGCCAACTTGATCTCCGTCGGCGATGCGTCTGGCTCGACTCGCAGCACATCGTAGAGGCTCGCTGCCGACCGCCGTATCTCCACCGCCTCCGCCGCGACGGCGCGGACGGAGTTCTGCCGGGGAAAGCTGGCGGAGCGGTCGACGGAGGAGGAGAAACGCAGCGGAATTCTGACGGCGGCGAGGTTCAGCGTTGGCGCCATCAGAAACTGAACTAAACGTTGCGGTGAGTTTTTATTTTTCCGGCGAAGGGTTAAATTAGAATGAGAAATGTTAGAACCGTGTTTCTGTGCTGAGCGAAGGGGGGGTGAGGGGGATTATATAGAGGTCAGAGAAGGAAAGAGAGATTAAGGGATAGAAGAGTCATTTCAGACGCTACGAGGTATTGGTGCGTAACTGTGTGGGGTCTATTAAAGTAAGAGAATGGAAAAAAAATGGCAAAGGCTGACGTGGCTGATGCTGTGCGTTTTGCAATGGCTTCTAGAAGCCCAAATTTGTAGGAATTTTACAACAGTACGGATCCACATATACTTTGTTGCAATTTTTTTAATATTTTTATGATAAAATATCATTAACTGTTTACTGTTCTATCTTAATGTATCTACTAATACTATCTAATAGAAAGATCAATGAGAGGAGAATAAAAGATTATTAATGTAATAAGTATATTTTGTGATTTTTATGTAATAATATTTTTAATGATTTAGTTTCAGTTTTTGACTTTTTAATAAAAGTAGTTTAGATGGGGTCTTTTTTTAGATTTCTTTTAATGTTGATCTTTAATTAGAATTAAATTTTTATTTCAATAGTTTGGGTGGTAGTAAAGGTTTGCATAAAAAAATAACATAAATTATTGAGATGAAAGTTCAATTCTGATTAGAATACAATACAATAAATATTTATTTGACTTTTGTCTATTTTTTTATTTATATATTGACTATTGAGTATGGAAGAAAATAATAATTAATTAGACAAGCTTCAATTATATTTTCTTAAAAAAAATAATGAAGAATTTCAATGTACAGTGCTAATTATTTTAATTATAAAATAAATTAAATACTTTAAAGTTTTAAATTTCTTAAAAGTAAATGCTCTAAATAAAAACATTTGGTTTAAAAGAGACATGCATGCCTGGTTGTTACATATTCAGATTTTTTTTGAAGGACTGGTCTTCATGATTTGAGGGAGAAACGCCAAGAAAGTGAAGGCAGTGGACAATTGGAGTTGGGATTGGTTGAATAATGATCTTTCAAATTGGTCTCCCTCTCATCCTTTCTAATTTGCATTCCTCTTGAATTGTGTTTCTTAGAGAATCATAATACTTTTCTTTTGTTGATTGGCACGCACTTTGCATACCTTCCTTTTTGTTAATTGATAGACAAATTCTTCCGGGATGTCAATTTTTTGTTTCCCATTACAAGCTAAAGTAAACTAAATTATACATGTGAATCATTGCAAACAATTTGAATATTTTACTTATACATTTTAGGTTGTTATGCATAAAGAAAAAAAAATATTTTCTAGTTGTTGTTTTAGTCTTGTTGTTTTTTACATTATCATGATAGTCTAAGACAGTTTTAAATATCATTTGACTTATTTTTCAATGATCAATGACTTTCATAATGATTATACGAAGGTTTTCTTTAATAGTTCGCTTTAGGTATAGCTAATATTTTAAATTATGATAATACATTATCTTTGTTCACTTCATGAATTATGTGAAAATGTCAAATATATAGATACATGTAATTTATTGAAAATATATACATTTTAATGTGAAATAAATATTTTTGAAAATATATACGCAAGTTGATCCAAAAAAAGTCAAAAAAAAATTGATTATTAAATTTATGTATAATTGGTTTTAGTCATAGAATTGAAATACAATTCAACATATCTATGTCACGAATAAAACTTCATTAGACGTATCAACTATCAACAACAAATTTCAATTTAAAAACATCATTTGTTATCATTCAATTTTAATTTTCTAAAAAATTGAGTTTCGCAGAGTAAATGCATTTCACACTACTTAACAAAATCTCTGACCACTCAAAAAAAAAAATCTCTAAAAAGAATGCTGCTCTAAACCAACCCTATAATATCATAATATTGAATATGATTGCTTACCAAAAAACATAATATTGAATAAGATTGATTATAAAACATTTTAGTAACAATTTTAAAATAGAATAGGACCTTATATTCAAACTTTATATTTCAAAATGCACAATATGCCAATATGTAAATAAAGTATAATAGCTCAATATTAGCGGTTAAAATATTTAATCATTATGGTTACAATTTTATTGACAGTTTGATATATATATATATATATATATATATATATATATTAAAAGAAATAAAATTTGAGTTTAATATCTATACTTGCATATTTTTATATTATTATTTAGTTATAAATTATTATTTAAATTCCTTAAAAATGTAAATTTTTCTATCGTATATAATAGATGATGATTGAATGATTATGTAAAATTTTTTATACGGTAATGTATAATCTTTTTTCTCAAAAAATTTATACAAATTAATTTTTATGAGATCGAATAATAGAAACTTACTTTTTAAATAACAAAAATATGATTTTATTTTTAAAAGAATTACAAGTTTTCCAATTAATTAATTATCTGAAGGAGATATCGATACTGGGTTTCCTTTTTTTTATCCGAAATATAAATTTCACGTGATCGACGTACACTTTGTGATAGCTGTAATTGATTGTATAATTTGTATTTCCATATTTTATCATGTCATGTGATTCCTGTAACTCAACTACATAACATAAATAATAATGAATGGTTTTCAGATTTTAGGCATGGAATCAAAGTTCATTATCATTAAATATAAAAGGATAAGTTTAAGAGAATAAAGTAATTAATGCAGTTATTGAAACAAAAAGGAAAAGATATAAACAATTGCTGCTAATAATATATAATTTCCATCTATTTACTAAGGCTATTATGAATGCTTGAGGCTATATTCATAGCTATTTACATTTTAAGATCGGAAAATATCTCAGACTCAACATTATTAGTAGCTAGTAATGAAT
Organism: Glycine tomentella; assembly: GCA_007407185.1. Classification (NCBI taxonomy): domain Eukaryota; kingdom Viridiplantae; phylum Streptophyta; class Magnoliopsida; order Fabales; family Fabaceae; genus Glycine; species Glycine tomentella. Next base: position 1,204,027 of record PYAF01001680.1, on the reverse strand, counting down.
AAGGTTGTAAATCATATATAATATAATTACGTAAGCAGAATTACCTTTAAAAAAAAAGGAGACTTTTTTTTTGCCACAAATTTTAAAAAAAAATTTGCCTAAAGGTCACGAAGGCCAAACTATTTTTCAAAATGTCACGCACCTAGTTTGCTAGTCAACGTTGCAAACTACACAAGCTGAGTTGACGCTTCATTGGCCAACGAGCCAGTGCCCCATCAGAAGCGGGCAGGACACATGGCAGTTGGATAGAAGTTCGCTACCAGGAGCAGCAAACTACGTGCCTAGTTTGCAAGGAGGAACAACAAACTTCGTTCAACAGTCCTACGTGGCTCCTAGTTTGCTGGAGGCAATAGCAAACTATGTGCCTAGTTTGCAAGGGGGAATAGCAAACCTGATTCAACAGTCATACGTGGCTCCTAGTTTGCTGGAGTTAATAGCAAACTAGGTGTCCTAGTTTGCTGGAGGCAATAACAAACTAGGTGGATGGTTGACATGTGGCATATTGCATAGTTTGCTTGTCAGAATAGCAAACTCGATGTTTGCTGCAGTCACCAGCGACCTCCAACCACACCCCCACCTATTTAATGACTCCACCCCCATCCCAAATTTGTATCTTGGCTGAGAGTATTTGAGTTAGTTTTTTTTGAATCATTGTGCGTATTTTGCAGTGATATGCTATTATTCAATTTTTTTTGAATCAATGCAAAATGAGTGATAGAAGGAATAGTTTAATCTCCATTGTATATTATAATGGGAGGAGATATGTTGGACCGAATGGTCAAGTGTTTGAAGGAGAAAGCAAAATGTTTCGTATTCCTCCACGATGCAGCTACGATCATTTGATGAGAATGATATACAAGAAGTTGGGCTTAGTACGGGGTCAATCTGTATCTTGACTGAGTGCGAGATGTGCATCTGGCAACCCGGTACAGTGGGTTGGTGTTGATATTGTAGATGATGACGATGTAACATTAGTTACAGACGCATGCATATCCGATGGAGAAAACCCCAGATTTATAGAATTGTATGCGGAAATATATTGTGGTGGACAGTTAAGTAGTCAACAATTTGTTGCAAACGTTGGCTTAATTGACCTTAATTTAGAGCCGATGGTGAATTCAGAAGATAGAGATATATCCCCATCATCACAACCACCGCCACCAACCCAACCATCGCAGAACATCGATTTTGAAGATACAGAAATGGCGGCGACCCATGACCCAGCTTGGCCCATGGATAGTTCTGAGGAAGAGGTTGATGAAGGTGTTGTTCCAAATAGTGAGTCATCGGATATGGATGTAGAAGGTGATTTTGATCGTGGTTTTGCAATGCCTTCTCCAGGGATTGTTGGAATGCAAAATCAGCCTCCGAGTGCAGGTATGGACGCAAAATTGGGTGTTAGTTAGTAGTGTTACTTTTATTATATTGTTTGTTCAGTATAACAACGTGATTAATGTCAATGTCTGATTACATTGGAGAAGGTAATGTACCTTTTTGGTCTAACGTAAACCATTACACGAATATTAATTGGGCATACCCAGATGAGGAGGCAGATGACATAGAAGGAGTGCAAGTACTTAACTGGGAGATGGGTTAAGCGCTATATAAGGGTCAGGTGTTTGGGAGCAAGATGGACGTGCAAATGGCAATAAAACAATATTGTATGGCCTCCAATTGGACAATCGTAGTTGCAAAAAGTAATACGAAAAGGATTATAATGGTTTGTGAATATCATAATGACGGTTGTCCATGGAGGATGATGGCATACCAAAAGAAGGCTTCCAGTGAATGAGTTGTAGGCATATGGAACAATGAACACATGTGCATTAGTGTTAATCTCTCTCAGGATCACAAACAGCTCGACTCAAATTTTATATGTTCGTTGATCCTAGGTAGTTATTATTGTTATTCAATAATATGTATATTTAGCACATGCTTAATTTACTGACTTGTTATTCTGTAACAAATTGCAGAAATGATTAGGAAGGACCCTAGTGTTAAAATCGACTTAATTCAGGAAAGGATTTCAACAACCGTAGGATTTCATATATCATACGGTAAGGCATGGAAGGCAAAGCAAAAGGCGATTGTGAAGGTGTTTGGGGATTGAGATGAATCGTATGCATTCCTGCCAAGGTGGTTGGGTTATATGTTAAATTTTTCTCAAGGGTCTGCTTATAAGTTGGAAACGACGGAGCATTATGTTGAAGGACAACTGGACAAAGAAAGTGGAGGCCCAACAAACCTCCATGCAATTCTCGATCCGCATCAGGCTGAACCACTAAAAGGTTACCAACTAATTCACGGAAGTTATGTCGTCCATGCTGGCTGGATACAACGTCACCATCGGTCGGCAGCCCTAGCAGATAATGGACATCCTCAAGGATGATGGTCACCTCACCCATGCTCATGTGGAATGTCCGTGTCTCGGGGCGCCATCGCTCAACAAGTGCCGAAATAAGGTGATGGTCTATCTGAAATAATACACGAAATCACAATTACATGCACATTATAATACAACCATCAAAACATAATACACGCAACGTTTCATACAACATATGCTTACCTCATGATTGCGCAGACGCGCAACATGGTAAAAACCCGCCTGTATAAGCCACGGGTGGATATCCTCTGGAATAGCAGAGTGATCGTGTGTGGCGGCATGTCTGACATTAATGACACGATCCAGTGCAGTTGGATCACTTTGGGCATTCCACACATTAGTGGATATGTGTCTGTCTTGTAACGTTAAGAGCGTCCGTACAGCTGGATCAGGATCAATGACGCTGATCACATCCTGAACCGCTAGCGGTGTCGGGACATTCTCATCGTGATCCATATTTCACTATGTCTAACCCTATATTCATTTAAAAAATCATTTACTATGCTAATAAATAACAAATAATAATAGGGATAAATAATATTTTTTTCATCAAAATTGTTATAAAATAATGAATACTCAAATTAATTTTATGTTTATATTTTTTAATTAAGTATATTTATTTAATTAATTATTTTACTTACATAAACATGTTTAAGTATAATTTTAATAAATTTTCTTATTTTACATAATTAAGATGATCAAATATATAAAATTATATATATCAAATTACAAATTCAAAATATTACTCTAAATTGAATATCACTAAATCTAATTAAGTAAATCTAAATATAAATTCAAAATTATATTTTTAAGCCAATAATTTTTTTTTATTTTACATTATTAAAATGATCAAATATAAAAAATAATATACATAAAATTACAAATTCAAAATACTACTCTAAATTGA
>PYAF01001680.1:1171121-1200637 GCA_007407185.1 Glycine tomentella | reverse complement strand
AATTACAAATTCAACATACTACTCTAAATTGAATGTCACTACACCTATTTAACTAAATCTAAATATAAATTGAAAATTATATTTTTAAAACAATAAATCATCAAAATATGTTAATCACTTATAACATCCTAACAAAGACAAATAAACATCTATCCTATAAATTATCAATATTAATTTTAAACTATTAATCTTCTATACTAGAGTTTCAACAATATGGTATCTAACCTAATGTTTCAAATAAAATACTCTAACCTAATATTTCAAATTTAAAATCCAAATATTATATAACAAACTCAAATATCAAATAAAATAATAACAACTTACTTAAAAATCTACAGCCAAAACTCACCACCAAAAGCCAAAAATTTGAAAATTTTGAAAGGGAAGGAGATAATGGAAATGGAAGGGGGGACCAGAATGTGGTGGGGTATTTAACGTGGGGCAGGACTCCTAGTTCGCCATGCCTGGAAGCAAACTTCGTCACCTGCAATAGCTCTGTCACTTACACCCCTAGTTCGCCACGCTTAACTGCAAACTTCGCCATCTCTGACAGCGAACTATATACCTGCGATAACGACTTCTTTTTTGAATTTGCAGAGTGCATGGAGTTTGCTATGTATAGCAACGAATTTGGTAGGGGAGATTGAACACTTGCCAAGTGGATTGCCCGTTGGGCAGCCACGTAGTTTGCTTCAACATGTGGCGAACTTTGTGTCCACCAGGAGGGCGCCAACTTAGCATGCATAGTTTGCAAGGTTGACTAGCGAACTAGGGACATGCCATTTTAAAAAATAGTTTGGCCTTCATGGCCTTTAGACAAATTTTTTTTAAATTTGTGACAGAAAAAAAAAAGTAAAAAAAAAAAGAAAGTAACCAAAACCAATAGTGAGGCATCGGCATGCACCTAAGTCCGAAACTATAAACCAGCAGCGCAATTCAAACAAAAAATTCAACATACTAACAGAGAAAATCAATAGTGATTTGAATTTGCATGTATAAACGTACTTGAATCAAAATAATTAATTATTAATAATATAATAATGTGATGCATTGATAATTTTTAATAATAATAATAATAAAATCATTTATTAACTGTCAAAAACTTATAATATTTGTTTCTCTTTATGTAAGGAATATATTAAGTGAGAAAATTTATTATGCGAAAGTAAGAATAGTCATGAATTATTATTATTGGATCAAATCATGAAAAAATATAATATTTTTGGAGAATGAAAAATTATCATTTAAAAAACAGTTTAATTGTTATATATTATCGGTGTAGAGATTTTATATCGTCAATCAATTAAAACTTATTATGCAGAGTATTTGTTAAAGGAAATAAAAAAAAATAGAAGTTACTACTTCTATTATTTAATAAAAAATAATATATATTTTTCAAAATAAAAAACATGCATGCTTTGATTTTATTAAAAAAAATATATGATTTCAGGAAAGTGTTCGAATTACTACTGCATATTTTTTGAAAGGGAATTACGAGTTTATGACTGCACTTAAAGAGCAAAGAGTAAAGACAACATTATTTTGAAGAAGAGTTTAATAATGACATATATATATATTATTAGTTTTAAATTTTATATTGTCAATTAATAAAAACTCGGGATGACTTAAGCTAATTATTATAAAAATCAAAAAGCTAATTATTATAAAAATCAATAAATTTATATACTTGATGATTTGTGATTAAATAAAAAATGAATTATTATAAATTATAATTTATTATAAAAAAATGTTTAAACGAAATAAATTATGTTAAAACTATATTCAATCTTATATATATATTTGAATATAAAACTTGTCTTATATAATTAATTCTTGTTGGTCTAAAACAAGAATGTCAAGTACCAAATGTTGGGTGGAAGCTGGTAGAGATCGAAAAAAGAAGCATATAATTAGTTATTAAAATAGTCTTTTAAAAAATTTAATATATCCAAACAAAACATTACTACGTCGTTCCCTGTATGAGTCAAAATTTAGGTTGAAGTTAAAATCAGATTAATTCCAAAAAAATGATTAGCTTAGCATATAACATAATACAAAATATTTTGGGTATGTTTAGATCTAAGTTTTTTTAGAAGGACTTCTAAAAGAAGAAAGTAAGAAGAAAAAAATAAAATGAATTTTTTCCATAAGTTAACATAGGTTTTATATATTGTAGATGTCATTTCATCTTTTAGAAAAACTGTATTGGTGAAAAAATAAAATGAGTTTTTTTCTTCATTTTACGAACCCTTTTAAAAATAACTTTTTCTTTCATTTTCTATCCAAACAAAAAAAAATATTTCATTAATTATATTTTTTCTTTTTTCTCTATTTATTTTCTCATATTTTCTTAACAAACTAACCTTAGAATTCATTTGATAGGAGAGAAAATAAGAGAAAAAAAACATAATTAACAAAATATTTTATTCTATTTATTTGGAGAAAAAATGAAAAAAATATTATTTTTTATTAAAAAATTAAAATTTTTCATTTTTCTCTTTTTTTTCAATTTAAATTTTTAATTTTTTTTCTTTATTTTCCTTCCATTCAATCAAACCAAACATAGGATTAGAGTCGAAGCACCAAGTACGAACACGACCATTCACCAATTTTGCATGATCTGGCGACACTTCATTTGTCACTCACCGTCACAGTTAGATTCTTGCTGACTCGTCATATTTTATTCAATATGTATTAAAAAAAGATTATTAAAATACATGAAATCATCAATTATTTTTGTTGCTAATTTCTATGGATGAGTAGAGGAAGGAGAGGGTTTTCCTTCTAGAAGCTATTGTCACCACTCAAAATATTTTTCTTTTCTTTGTTTTTAGTTTTCGATGATTTTGTCACACTGTGCAGTGATGTGACTTTGAATTGGAACTGAGAGAGATATACGGAATGTCAGTGACCCCACCGTGACAATTTATTAATATAATATATCTGTAGGCACTACAAGCCCATTTTCAGCACATGCCAGGATTTCTAGAAGGATTTACATATTATTTTTGTCTAAATATTATAAATTTCTCATTTTCAGCTAAAATCAACAGAGTGATCAAAGGGGAATGAGGATGAAAATCAAAAGTATAATTTTGAATTGAATCTAGTGTCATGTGAGAATCTGATTCGCAAATCAATTTTTTTCCAAACATTCCTACCATTTTTTTTTTGAGAACATGATAGGCAACAAAAAAAATTCAACTTTAATGCTTGTAGAATAGCCACAAAATCCAAACAAATCACCAAGTCAATTACCAAGATAATACAAACTCCCGCCAAAATTATAATGTTAGTCCTCTTTAATATTTATCTGTAAATTTTTATTCTCCTATTTATATGAAACTTCTCAGATTGAACCAAGAAGATTTGTGAAAAATGCATTAGTTCGATATAGCCTTTGGTTGTTACAATCTAGTGATCTGGCTCGACAATCTGTAATTTAGGTATGTATAATAATAATTCAAATGACCATCTCATATGGATTACTAAAGAAAGGATTAAACCCCCAAAGAAAGTGAGAAAGAAAGGATAAGGATAATATGTTTGGTGGCACCAGCACAATCATGTGAGTTGATTGTATATAATAGAACAATTAAAAGCAAGCGAATGAAATATTTGTTATACCGAACGCAACGGAACACCAATGACCCACTTTTTAGATACCAAAAGACAAAAAAATGTGTGCACATGGCATTTGTAACGAAACCAAGACTTTGGTTCAAGATATTGTTAAATATGAAAACTATTATTGTAATTTTTATTATTATTATTTTAAAATAATGTTAACTGTCTAGTATTTAAGCCAATTGATAGGAAACTATTTTATTTTAATTAGTAGTAATTAGTAATTTTAAATTCTAGTCTTAAAATACAACTGTTAAAACTTGCAAGTAAAAATTTAATTTTTAATTTTTTTTATATGATTCAAATTTTTAAAAAGATGGTTTAAATATAAAAAATAAAGTCACTTAACACAGTCCTGGGACGGTTTCAATAAATTTTGAGGTCCAAAGCAAATTTTAGATCTAAGTTTTGATAATATAACTAATTAATTTATTTTCATTTTATTCTTTCACTTTATGAATTGTAAAATCATCAATTAAAATTGTATAAGAAAATACATTTAATGTCTCCCTTTATGCATGTAATTTAATTTAACTAAAAAACTGACAATAATTTCAAATATTATTAATAATATTATATAAATATGATTACATGCATTTTAATATATAACTTAATACTTCAAATTTATTAACCTGTAATATACTTATTACCAATGTAATCGCATCCTATATGGGATAGTGTACATGTGTATAAGAGTAATCAAACCTTTGAAAGTCAAACTATATATATCAACAAATCCTTAATCAAGAACCATGGCTATAGGGAAAACATTACAAATCACAAAATATGTTTTCCAAACATTTAACTAAAACTATTGAAGAACTACCATTCTGATAAATGATGAAGGAAGGTTTATGATAGCAGACCAATCATTAAAAGGGTATGCATGAAAAAGAATAAAATAGAGGAAGGGAATGCAGTGGTTAGAACTTAAAAGTAGTAGTGATATATAGCCTTGGAAGGAAGATATTAACTAACTTTTGGTAGTGTGGTACCAATGGTGGGACTCGTATATATGCCATGAACTAATCTTGACATGCAAGAATTCAAGGATGCTTTGATTAATTGGGAGGTTCCAACCTAACCACGTTAAGTTGATTGAAAAATCATTTGAGGTGCTGTTAGGGGCTGAAGGAGGAAGGATAATTTCCCAACCAACTTATGCCAAGAAAATAAATATTTGTCAATGGCCAGAAAACAAAGATATCATTGAGACAGATTAATTTGAGTTACATCTTACAATAAATCACATTCTTTACTTAATCAATTAAGCTGGTTAAACTTCCTCAATAGCTTCATTGATTAAAATATTCTAATTGATTATTTATTATATATTTATTTTTCTTCTATTTCTCGGTTAACATCTTATTTATTTTTATTTCTTTTATTACATTTATCAGTCTTTTTCAATTTTTTAATCTGTTATCCATTATCCCACCGACTGCCAACGCCACCAGGGATGTGTGTGTAGCAGTGAAGGTTGATCTGTTACAGTATATGGCACACGTGAAGTGAAGGCAATGAGATATATTATATATGATATGCTATGACAGTGTCTGGAACAAGATCTCCTGCAGTTCGTATTTGAATAGAAACTGCATGCATCTCATTCTCAGTTATTGATTGATATTTTACATAAATAAATATTAATAGGAAAATATACTTTAAGGAAGAAAAAAAATATAGATGGGAAAAGAGACAACTGTATATTCTATATATAATTATTTTTTTCAGCCGCAGAAAATCTGTATCCAAAATACATATACGTATATTTTCAATGAAAAAAATTAGAGTTTAATTTTATGTTGTTAATAAAAAATTATATTATTAATCAATTAGAAAGCATAGTAGATATAAATTTTAAAGTAATTTTTTTAAAAAATAACAAATTCATCATCCGTGTCAATTTTTAACTAGATAGCAGTGTAAAAATAATTTAGTAATTTACACTTACTCAAAAACTGATCAATAGTTAATATTTGTCGTTTATAAAAAATCATTTTTAGTAAGAGTTTTGATAAGAGCATTAAATGCATTATGTTAAAACATTGTTTTTAATTTCTATACAGAAAACTTTTTTTTATATATTTTGAGTTCTTGTTTTCTTAATATTAAATGCATTAAACAAAATATTGCTAACATTTTTTAAAAAAATTAAAATTCAGTAAAAAAAACATTTTAAATTTTTGTCAAGGGCTAAGTACTCGCCTACTCCTATTTTATTTAAGGGAAAATCGCCAGGATAATGAAGGCATTGAACTCTTGGAGTTCGAATAGTTGGATAATGATCTGTCATGGTCCTCTCCCTCTCATCTTTTGGTTTGTTAATTGACACGTACTTCTATTTTTTTTTTTTTTGGGTGCATTAATTGCACGCACTTAATCCTAATTACTAGCTAATTGACGAAAAATGCATGTTACAGTACAAGAAATTAAGTTAAAGTTAAACACATTAGAACTTCTGGAAACTAAGCATGCGTGAGTATGATATCATGATATAGATTGTTAGAAGACAAATATTAACCGGCCAGGTCCTTGTTAGAAAATTGTAAATAAAATTTTTTTATTGAAAAGTGATGTTAATAACATTATTAACATATAGTAATTTTATTAGTTCATAGCAATGCTATATTATATGTGAAATCAAATACAATTTGAAATGTAAATTGTGATTGGAGAGGTGTAGCACGAGTCTTGCACACGACCATTCGCCAAAGTTATGGGCTGTAGGCTGTGGGCTGTGGCATGAGCTGGCATCACTTGTCCCAAGTCTTAAATAAATCTACAACTTTTCCTTTCTTATTAATTTAATTGCTTTCTAACTCACCGTCACAGGTGGATTCTGTTTTAATAATTTTTCAAAATTATAATATATGAATTCTGATCCAAGACAAAATTCGGTAGTAATCGCGGAGAATAGGGTGGGAGAGGGAGAAGAGGGTTTTTTCTTCAAGAAGCTCTTTATTACTCTTCATTTTAATTTTTTGATGCATAATGTCACCCCGTCACGTGAGTTGTGAAAGAGAGATATGGAATGTTAGTAATTAGCCCTTACAAATTATACCTATTTCTGTGGTCCCTACGTACACTACTAAAGAGATTGATCTTACCACGTTTAAGGACTTCTAGAAGGAGAAGTTAATAAGACAGAAACCTCAAGATTTATCATTGAAATTTATATTGGTATAAAACCAATTGGTTACAATCTGAAGTGAGAAGTCTTTTCCCAAATCAAGCTTTAGTTGTTTCCAAACACGCCGAGATAAATGATAAACACAAAGAAAATAGAGAGTTGATTCCTTCCTGAAGTCGCACCTATAACAAGAAAAGTCAAATGAAATATGTCTAGAGACACCAAAAGTATTAGTAGAAAGGCAATCATATAAGCTAAGCCACAAAAAGTGTTTGATTTAAAGGGACGTCCATATTTTTAGATTTCAGTCAATTTACAAGTTAACTTTATATCATTTATATTTTTCTTCCTTTTCACATGCCAATAAGATAAAGGTATTCTTTTTTTACGACATTTCTATTATAATAATAAATCTAAGCTTCTTTTTTACATTTCAAACTCACTTTAATAAATCATCGCGTTATGTAGAAATCAAAAATCAAAAATCTTTTTTCAGTAAAAAAACACATATTAAATATGACCTATAAATTCAATCGTTAATTACTCAATATACATTATTAGTGATAACATATTCAAAGTAATCGGGAAAGTTAGGTTTGGGTCAATATTCAATCCATTATCATTTCCTTCGATCATGTTTCTCAAATCATTATCATATGCTTGTATTGGATAATCAAAAGTATCCTCAGTTCCTTCAATCATATTTCTCCAACCACTTGGCATTGCCATTTCGGAAAAAATAAAAGTATTCCAATTTCTTTCCATTACATATATTCTACAATCAATCAAAAGGGAACAATGAATTCATAATTAGTAAATGAATCCTACAACTTAGAAAAAAAATATAACAAAACTATGATTCCATTGAATCTCAAAAAACACTCAAAAAATGGAATCACGATTTTATTATATTTTGGATTGAGACACAATGATTTTGTTGTGTGTCTCCATCCAGAATACAATAGAATTATGATTACATTTATGTTTTCACCAAACTCATAACAGAAATATAATTTCGTTGTATGTCTCAACGCAACATAATTATATTTTTGTTGCAACCAAATGCCAAAGGTACAAGGGAGAAGGGGGTGAGGTAGCAACCATGGGAGGCAAATGTGGGCGAGAAGGCAAATATAATCACTTTACATTTTTTTTGAAAAATCTGGGTGAGAATAGAAAAAGGTGAGATGAGAATAGTAATTCCCTAAAAAAAAGTATAGAAGCAAAATGCAATATTGGGCTCCAAAGGTGACAGGTCTAGAGCAATTCCAATTAAAAGTGCTTTATGTTTGAATAAGATCAACCAAACAAGCTCTGAGGGTATAATGTTTATTTGGTTCAATCAACTATTTCATAAAATTCAGAGGCTAGGAAGACTATTAACCAATTTTTTCTCTCTTGTGATACACAAATACATATAATTATAATAATAAAAATTAATAATGGCAGTAAAATAAAATATTAATATTATTTTATTACAAAATAATATTTTCCAATATAAATATTGTTACTACAATTACTTTATTATTATATATTTGCATAAGTTCAAAGTATAAATTATGATTCAATTATTTTTCGAAGAGGTGAGTAAATATATTTTTATCTCAACTTTACAAATTTAATATTTTTCATTCTTATTTTATCATTATAATATGTATAACAATTCTTTCACTCATGATCAATTTGATCTTTCAGGATTTTGGACACCAAGTCAGTTCCTTATAAACCTCAATTTCCTTTTCAGTTACTAACAGTTCTTATTGTCTAAAATCTATTTTTTTTCTTTCCAAAATACTTATTAAATATTATAATTTTTCAAAAATCAAATTAATGTTAAGTCAATATTTGAAAATTAATTTAATAGTGTAATTAATTTATAAAATGGTCAATAATATCAAGTCAATCAATACAATAATAAAGAAACTTTGAACAATTTATGGATCATAATTAAGGAAACTGATACAGATAAGTAGCGGTACACGATTTAATTACATATTGTCTTATTCTATTCTTTCTACACCACCAGAATATCTGCTTAATAGTAGAGAGTTTGGATAATATATACAAGTTCTAATCTTTTTGTTGTGATTTTAAAAAAAATCTATTCTTCTACCAAAAAAATTTACATTCCATTCTTCCTAGCCCCTACAAAAAAAAATCATATTCTATTCTTAAAACCCCAATATAATAAAAGTATTAAAAAAGTTATTTAATTTAGTTATTAATATTAAATTTGTCTATAATTATAATATTTTTAAAATTTATCCTTAATTTTATTGAAAATCTCCTCATATTCTCCAATTATCATAAGAGAGAATTTAAAGTAATGTTTTAGTAAAAAATTAATTAATGCATAACAAAAAAAGATAAAATAAAATCTTATTATAAGTTAACAATTTTTTTTTTTTGTTGACCATGTTTTACAAATAATAACGGAATTAGGATATATTTTTCCTCCATCCAGGTTTTGCCATGGCATAAAGTCAAAGTTAAATCAAGGTTTAGAATCAACATGAAACTAACGATGATGCAGTGTCCTAAAATCGTTTTTGTTTGACAAAACAAAACTAATGACAACGACCAATACAAAAAATGAGAAATGCGTGTCTGTTAAGAAAGAAAACGACCATGAAAGATAAACTTGTGAGGTTTCAGTTCTTGTACTCACACATGTGCGCCCGTATGTATTCATGTTAATAAGTTTTATTCCTGCATGACATTTCCTTAGGAGTAGCAATTGGGTCATCCACACAGATATCTATGTTTGTGGCAAGTATTATATATTTATATTGTATGGATGAGATTGAATTGCTATATAGAATTACTGTTGCTATGGTAAATATAAAATGCTTTTTCTAATTTCAGTTTTCATGCAAGTATGTGTGACAGTCTTTGCTTTCTTATGTATCTAAGCATGCATACTTGCATATATTCAGGTAGAATTAAGGTAGAGTGTTGCACACAGAATTTAAGAGATGCATTTTTCTGAGGAGTCAATATGCTGAAAGATTTGCATGATTTCCAAATAAGAGAAAGCAAAATTTAGGAGTAATATATAACATAATAGTACGATCGAAACCAAGGGATGGAACAACTGAATATATTCAGTTTCTTCCTAGATGTAGTAGTTGATGGCCTGATGCAGCATTAATGGACTGTCATCTGGTTTTATCATTCATAAATTCCTCCTTATAACAAAAATCTAGTCTGTGAAATTTAAATTTCGGTTCACATTTTCCTTTTCATTATGCAGATACCATTTTGTGTTGTTGTTGGCTGGATAATAGGGCACCCTATGGACTTAAACTTTCAACTTTTTGAGACTGCAGTACTATTTCTTACTGTTATAGTTGTTGCCTTCATGTTACAGGTTTGTATTTTCAAACATAAAAAAAAGAATGAAAATTAAAAGTATCGTATTAGGGACCTAAAACACGCAGATAATGACACATGTTAACAAATTCTTGATTATTAGTATGGTGAAGACTGAAGAGACAACATTGTGACATATTTATTTTGCATTTGCAGGAAGGAACTGCTAATTACTTCAAAGGAGTGAAAGGACTAATGCTTATTCTTTGCTATCTGATAGTGGCAGCCAGTTTTTATGTACATGTAGATTCCTCTCAATAAGTTAGACTTGTATGAATGAATTCACTTTCGCTTTAAATATACTTTCTCTTGTACATATAGTTTTCTGAAATGAGGCTGTGAAGATTTTGTTGTTCCCCTGATGCAAATCAAAGAAATTAATTTGTTTCAGTTCTGATTTCCATCTTGTAAGTTGTATTTGTGTTTCATAAATGTCATTGATCTAGCATCCTGCTTGTTGCACTAACTTCATTCTCCACTTACGTAGAATTAGTGCCTGTTTTGACATTTTCTGGACTTTGAATGAAACTATAGATAAGACCTTGTACACAAATATTTTCAAACATAAACATAATTTATGGATGCTTATAAATTGACCCAATTCAACAAAAATAAAATAAAATAAGTAAAAAATTAAATAAACTTAAAATTGAGAAAACCATTTTTTTATTGGATTTGATTTTGAAATGAAAATCAACCCAATCCCATCTAAACTTATATACAAGTGTACATTTTTATTTATAAATTTATGATGTCACTCATTTACCTTTTTATTTTTTCATATATTTGTAAAATTATCACAAGCTGTACTTATTTGTGAAAAATATGTTTAATTGAAGAATTTTTTAGGTAATTATTTGAGTAAAGACAAATAAATATAATTATCAAGTTGATAAATATATTTTAATAATATATTAAAAAAGTTATACTACTATTAGCTATACAATGTGGTTTTTAAATAGACTAATAAAACCCATCCTCACACACCCAACCCATTTTTTGTTAGGTGAAGAAAAAGGGGTAAATACAGGCAAAATAAAGGGTCAAATATACTGGCGGGGTTATGACTTGTGGCTTGTGAGTGCCATAAACATTATTACAACAAAAATGACTAAATGAGTCGACCAAAATCTTGCCTTGCGCAGGAAGTAGTTCCACTTCAAAGCGCGAGGTTTGTACAATATGGAACAGAATCACAGCATATATGCAAAAGCAAAACGCATAAGCGAGGATCTCACATCTCATAATAAGCACCCTTTATATGTTTGAGTATGAAATGAAACATTGGAAACTTCACTGCTTCTCTTTCACCCTGCCATATGTTTTGAGTCTAAACCCATTCTCATTTCATCAGCAGCTTTGATAGATATCTCTAACCATACAACATTATAATCTTAAAGGGATTTCTAATAAAGATTCAACTATCGTATGTTCTTCAATATATATTTCATATGCTTTCTTTGAAAAACTTTTAACAAAAATAAAAATGTACTGCACATAATTCACCAGCACCATATATATGCTGAGAGCTTCATGGCTTGGACGAACAATAATAAAATAAGTCTCATCTGTTAGATCAGAATACCTGATATCATGGGGTTTGCACTTGGTATATAGTGTCAACTCTTTGATCCGCTTCATATCTTTCTCCTAGGTTTGCACTTGAGAAGCCTGAAAAATACTGAGTACACAGAAGAGAGCCACTTGAACCATTTTCTCAAGCTCGTTCCTGCCATATATAGTACGTTGTTGTTGATCGATCCTTGTTTACTGATGGGTAGGCTAAGTTAAAAATAATCATTTAAATTTTTTATTCCAAAACTTATAGGAAAATTCATTTCATTCTTCTTTTTCCTAGAAGTATTTTTTGAGAGATTTATTCAAACAGGCCTTAACACAAAAAGGAAGCATATGCAAAACCATGGACGGAATCAACTTCTTCCTTACATATATATGTTCATAATTTCCGTCAACTTAATTACAGTCCTAGCTATACTAAACACAATCAGACACACATCTAAGATATAAACTCAATAACCTTATTTCACCTGTGTCATACCTTAGTTCTATCCGGATACCAAAAATAAAATAATAATAAAGAAGATAAATAATAATAATAATAAAAAAATAAAAATGAAAACAAAATAAAGGAAAAGAAAATGGTGAAACTGAAAATAGGAAAAAGGAAGGAAAAATATAAAACGAGAAAAAAAGAATGAAAAAAAAGGAAAGGAAGATAATAGAAAAATTTTAAAAAAGGAAGGAAGATAATAAAATAAAAAAAGAAAAAAGGGAAAGTATGAACAATAAATATAAAAAGGGAAAGAATAAAGAGGGCAAAAGGAGAAATAACACTATAAAAGGGAGAAGTTTAGATATAGAAAAATACACATAGAGAGGAGACATAAATCCTAAGAGAACAAAAAGACTAAAAAAAAAAGGTTGTGTCATTTGGTATTGCAACTAGTGGAAGAGAAGAGTATCCAGATAACCCCTCATTTCTTCACTGGCTCATCTTCTTTCCCCCTTTTCTTTTTTTTTTTTTTTTGTTTTTTTCTTCATCTTTTTCTTACATTTTTATTGTGTTTCTTTTGATTATCTATTGTTTGATTTCGTTCAAAGGTTTATTATGGTCTTTCATTTTCTTCGTTGTGCTCTTGCTTCTATTTTCATGGTTTCCATCACTAGTCTCACATTCTTTCTTTCTTTCTTCGTTTTCTTTTTTGTTATGGAACTTTCTAGCCACCACCGTGGCCATCACCACTTCAGCCACTGTGTCGTAGTACCGCCTCCATCTCTGGCCACCCTTGTGCCACTTGGCCTTGTGCAAGGTGATGTCAAAGGGGACTTGCCACCCTTTGTGGTGGCTTCCTCACCATTTTCGTGCAGCTTTGCTGTTGCTGCTCTGCCCATCACTGAAAGTAAGGGTTGGACTGGGTTGTTCTGACCCGGTTCCAACCCTAAAAAAAAAATTGCTTTTTGCACCCACGTTTCATAAATACACCCCCTCAAACCAATTAAATAACGCTTTCTGCATCCCTAGTTTTTCATAAATAAACACCCCAAAACCAATCATATATTTACTGTTTACACCACCATTTTTATAACTACACACCCCTCATTAATTGGGCCTAGCTCACTTTGAAGCAATGCAAATAATGCTATCTACACCTCCCATATTCATAAATGCACCCCTAATCTGTTGGGTCTAACCCATTTTATAGTTAAATAATTTCTGTCGATTGCACCCCTTTTCTTTTGTATGCACCCCTAATTACTAAGTGTACTCCCCACTTCTATCCTATCCCTTTCTATTTCCATTTTGATTTATTTGATTACGTAATATTATGTCAATTATTCATTACTATCTTTAGTACGTGCTTATGTTTCGTGCACTCCATGCTGGGTCTCCGACTTGCCTGATTTCGTAGAGTTTACTGCAAATTCATAATCTTTTCTAAAAAAAAGCTAAAAATGCTCAAATAAAGGATCACTCAATTCTTCTTTTTCCCAAGGAAATCTACATAATACTCGAGATTGTTTCAAGGTCCAATGGCTTAAGCGATTCTCTCTGCTTTTTCCCTAAAATTCAACGTCGTTTCAAGCTCCAACGCCTTAAAGACTCTTTTTTCACGTAATTGAAACAAATCTTTTGGAAAAATAAAATCAATCCAATCAAGTTGTTTTCAAAAAGAACTATGTAAGCCTGATTTCCTCATTGCACTTGGTGATACGTAGGAGCGAGGGCAAACCCCTTGTTGACCTAAAAAACTAAAAAAAAATATAAAATCTTCTCTTTTCTAAAAAAAATAAAAATTTGATTTTCTTTTCTAAATAAACAAAAATAAAACAAGCATAGTCATGTTCTTAAGGAAAAACAAATAATTAAAAAGTCACTTTATTTTTAACACACTCGATTAAAGGCTGCTGTCTTCGTGACGGACGCGTGGGGTGCTAACACTTTCCTCGTGCGTAAATGATTCCTGAATCCTTTTTCTCTAAAATTGTAGACCATGCCTTATCTTTTGATTTTTCTGACGTTTTCCTTAAATGAATGTTGGTGACGACTCCCCTCTAGTTTTTTCCTTCATTGGAATCTTCTTTTTTTTCATCATTGTCCCCGTCGTGGCCGGATAGGTTGCGACAAGCTGCAATCATAATAACAATACAAAAAAAGAAAAACAACATAAAAAATTTCAAGACCTTATTTTCGTTGGAGAATAATCTAAAGAAATAAATAAAAACTTGTCTAGTTCGAACACAAGGACCAAGGTCATATTGGATAAACTAACCTCAAAACTCAATTCCAATTATGATTCTCTTCATTACTACCCAAGTGCCCACTCTATGTCTTTTCAATCTTTCTCTATCCATTTGGATTTGATTCCACCACACCCCTTAAATTCTAAGCTAGCAAACTTCATTTTCTTTTCTTCACTAAAATTGTTGCAATTGAAAATTTGGTCCACTTTCATCTCCCAATTAAGGTAAGCCTTCGAATTATAAGTACTTAAGAAATTAGGAATTTTGACCTTCAGATCATCCATGCCATCCTTATTCCTTCTAAGTCTATGCTTTCTACCTTCTTCATAGCTATCATAACTCCCTTGAGAAGAATGAGGTGATCGGTGATGCTTCCTCCTCTTTATGTCTTTCATTCTCCCACTAAACTCTTGAGTGCTTCTTTATATCTCATCAAATCTCTCTCTCATCCTCCTCTCAATGTTTCTTTGCAACTTATCCATTTGTTTAGCCGACGAAGCCATTAGATTAGCAGATCTAGGAGACGGTGGGTCACTATCACTTTTTGAAATCATTATTACAAGAAAATATTAGTAAAAAAATATATTGGACATTACTACTCACTAAGTGTTTACACTCTTCAACTCATGTTTCACACTTGTAAGACTTTTGTTATAATGTTCACTCTTGTATTTTTTCACTTTCTAACTCTTCTTTAGTCCTTGAGATCAACCAAAAGGAGTATCCATAGTGAAAGACAAAACAAATCCAAACTCAACTTAAGAGGTCAAGGAAGAAATAAAACTTTAAGACAAAACCTTGGAAGTTTAGAATACAAACAATAAAAGCTCAAAAAGAAAGTAAAACTCAAAAGGAATGTCAAAGAAAGACAAATAAGAAGATATAAAAAATTGCAAGATTTATCCTCTAATATTAAAAAAAATTTAGCTAAGTATAAACCACTATAATTATGCAAAAAAATGAAAGTACTAGAAAACAACAATAAGCACACACTTAGAGATAGAACTGTTAAATTTTGATTGAAATTTTTTTATACTTGGGTCATCATATTTTTTATATTTTCATTTTGACCCAAAATATTTTTGTTTTTTGCTCTTTGGTCCTTCACATTTTTCTCTTTTAGAACTAGAAACTTTTTATATTTGCACGAACACCCAATGCTCTCTAAGCCAAATTTTTATGAACCAAACTCAAAAAATTTCCAAGAGGACTAAGTTTCATGAAGAACATGAAAAATAACCCACACTCAAATCATGATCAAATAACTCTAAATTCAACAAAAAGATAAGAGAATTGAAAGCACATGCAAGATAAACTAAAAAACAAACAAGAAACACACAATTAATCACAAAAAAGCAAGAATAAAAGGAAATTCATTTTCTCTTTTTTTGGGAAAAAAACAAAAATTGTACCTAATTGATGGAAATCTTTTCAAATTGCTCTTTGGATTCAAGCTCTTAATAACACATGATGAAGTCCAAGACATGCACGCTTGGATCAGACCATTTCGAATGCAAAATTTCAAGACTCCATTGATGGTTTTCTTATAACTCAAAAACAGAAAATGGAGAAGATGAAGAAGATGGGGAAGAACGACGCCACGATCCTTAGAGAAATGATAAGTCGGAGGAAGATTCACCACAAATGAATAACTTTCATGATAAAAATCAATTTGGTTTCACTCAAGAACCAAGAAAAGACTATGCTCTCAAGTTAAGCAAAAAACTTAATTCATTTACCATTTGTTCCCCTTAAATTAGGAGTTTATGAGTGTTTATAGAGCTAAACTCAAGGAGATAACTAAGGCATTAATCTTTCTCAAACGCACAATTTTGGACCTTCTTATAACATGCATGAATCCCCTTATACAAGTAAACAAAAGTTTATGAAAATTCTCGCAGAAGGTTTCTACTAAGCAAGACATTCGCGTTAAGCACAATTTCTCCTCTGGATGGAATTGTGCTTAGTGAGCTAGTATTACTAAGTGAATTGTTCAACCAATCTTCAAAGTGTTCCAATTCAGCTCCTTGTGGTTTCTTCCTTCCTTACCTTTGATGAATAATTCATCCTTGATTCTCTTGGCTATCTCTTCTCGTAAAAGCTTGACTTTGAACCTTGTCATTGGACCCTTTAACTTATAAAGTACTTTTTAGGTCTTTATACTCTTTGGACAGTCTTCTATCAACATAAAAAAGTAGATACATCTTATTAATATAATATTAATTAATTCCTTAAAATTTTTATCAATTATACAATCTCATATTTATGCTATCTTGAAATTTCTTTCATTTTCATATGATTTGATCAAAATGTTACACTTGTCACTGAATACTATTCAACTTCAGTGATCCAAATTCAGAAAAAAATGAGTGGACGACTCTTCCAGCAGTGCATCAAACCTCACAACAATATTGCCCGTATCATAAGATGTTAATGAAATCCCATGGAGGCTTCAAGACAAAAGCATACTTATCACATTTACACCTTTGGGATCTACAACTAAGTTTTCAATACACTTTGCCGCCACATCTAAGTCTAACGTCAATCTTTTATCCTCTTGATAATCTATTTCAACTTTTCATTGCCTATCCAAATCCTAGAGCTCTAGCTGCAGCCGGATCGATAATCTCAAAATCTTTAAGTCAACATTGAGCCACAAAATATTAGAATTTCTCATTTGAAAATCCCAAACACGGACAACATTAAGTCACAACATTGACCCATTGAGTCAAAAACAATGTGAAGATTATACATATTTTAGCTGAAATTAAAAGCTATGGTCCATGGTCTATCCCATTATTTCTGTTTCTTTCCCTCCTCTTTCTCTCTCTCTTAGGTCATTCATCTGTATCTTTCCTCATATACTCCACCCCTTCGTGGCCCTGCAAGTCAACGTGTCTAGTACTACCTTCATCACACCTTCCAAAATAATGGGGAAAAAATTAAATATAATATAAATTAATTAGATAATTAACAAAATGATGCAAGGAAAAAATATTTAACAAAATAGTGTACTTATTCACGCTCAAATGATTTAATTAATTTATATTATATTTAATTTTTTGTCCAAAATAATGGCATGGATAACCAGGGACAAAATGATATACTATAGTACTACTTACAACTATAAAAAGATTTCGAACAGCTATGACATCAAAGTTAGAGTAAAAACTAATTGGTATAACTTAGTTGGTAACTCATGTTAAATTTAAATTTATGGAAGAAAATTTGAGATTTAATTTCCACAAAATATATCTTTAAGAGAAGAGCAATGAACTTTAAATGTAACTAAAATCATTAATTTTCAAACCAACAATTAATCATATAGTCAATCTAAACACATTTGTAAACATATATATATATATTGAAATTTCATCGGTCTTAATTATGGTGATTAAAAGAATTAAAGTAAAAAAATCATTAAATTAAAAAAATAAAAAATAAAAAATGCTTTAATCATTTTCATTTTACAAACAATAGAAATATAAGATATTAAAATTCAACCAAACCAAATATTATATATGCTAAATAAAACATTCCGTAGCCAAACAGATCAGTATATTAGCTTACTCTTGCCATGTGAATATATATTGAAAAAAAAAAAACATGAAGATGTATCTTGTAACTTGCAAGTTACATTTTAGGCAATATTGCTTCTTCAAGATGAAAAAAAAGTTTATGTTCCGCAAAGTATGTAGTTATATTTTAGTTTTTTTTATTAGATGAAAAATTTATTTGACTGTAAACAATTTTTTTTAGTAGTTTTAGTATTTTTTGAAATACTAAGTTCTAACTTTTTATATTTTCTTTTCTTATACCCTTAGTATATTTATCAATATTTTTAATTATTATTTTTAAATAAATCATAATTTTATTATTTTCTATTATTTTATAATTTTTAGCTATTTCAACAACTAATTTTATGAAACTTTATTAAGTTAATTTTTCAACTTTCAATTATTAACTTTTAACTTTTAGTTATCAATTAATTTTTCAATTTCCAGCCAATTTTTCTGCTAATTTTGTTGAAGGTAGCCAAAAATGTTTTTGATAGTGACAAAATTAATAATAGATGAGTTTGGTATCTATCTTAGTTGATATATATATATATATATATATATATATATATATATATATATGAGTTTGTATATAATTTCGTCTTTAGAAGGATTATAGTTTTCACGTGGAATAGATTTTTTTTATTGATATAAAATTAATAATTTTAACCATAGATAATAATCATTAAATAAAAACCTTGTATATTCTAATAACATAATTACATCATTAAATGATAAGATAAAAAATGTTACACTAATAATTCGTCGAAATGAGTCTTAAACATAATTCCTGAGCTTGTCAGGAAGTCTCTTTTAAGAAAAAGTAGTCGCATAAATTATGAAAATAGTCTAAACCATTTGAATAGAAAAGAAATTAAAGAGTTATTTAATAACTTAAAAAGTTTATGAATACGAGTGTACATAGATATAACTAGTCTACTAAAAAGACAAGGATTCAGATAAATTGTAGTCCCTAAATACAACTTGATAATCATAGGTAAATAGAATGGAAGACTACCATTTGCTAAATTCAAATCAAGGGAACACATTAACACAAATTAGATTTAACGAAAGAGATTAATCTCTCATAACGTGATATAATACGATTCGAATCTCTGATAAAAACATTCATATTTAGTGTTCTACTTTGCATCAAACAAGATTATCTTCAAAAGAAGAGACATGGGGAAACCAAAAAAATAATAATCAAGGGGACACATGTGGTGTGAACAACCAAGGTGACTTATTAGGACAAGGATCGAAGGGGCAAAGGATTTGAAGAAAAGATTGGCGTGAATCGTCATGACTCAAAAAAACAAAGGAGTGACTGCAATTGGGCCCTTTTATTTTGTCATCTTCGAAGAAGACTCTGCATCTATTTAACCCAACCCACACTCCAAAGACTCCAGAAAATACAGAGGGCCCATGAATTATTTGAGTGTCATAGGTCAATTTTACCATACTTGTCGACCTAATAAAGAAAATTTCTTTAGTCAATTAAGTCAACGTGGACGAGTCCTGACCTCTCTGTTCATTTTATTGTATTGTAAGAGTAAGTCAAAAAATTATTGTGATATCTTTTTGTTGTTTGACTTAAGAGTAAAAATAAAAGAAGCATTGTTTCTTAAAATATTGTTTTTGTTAATAAGTATAAAAGGTTAAATTATGTACCTCTTATTTCTTATTTAACAAAATTCTCATGGAATTCATCAAACAATAAAAAAAAAATGTTGAAAGGAATATTTTCAATATGATAACACAAAAGTTAAAAGATGCTCTCTTAGGTAATTTTTTCAAGGACAAGCAAACAATACAAGCTTAAATTTAGTTAAGAAAAATTCACATGTTAAAGCGCCAAATTCATGAGTTTATTTTTTTTTATAGACTAGGTAATTTTTCTTTAGCCAAATATTACTATTATGAACAATAAAGTGATGTCTGTAGTTTGTATATTCAGACTTCAAATTTAAAATTACTCATTAAGTTAGAATCGATATACTTGATGGTATTTATATAGTGTAATTTTCATATACATGATATTAAAATTTTAAAGATTGCGTAAAAGTTACAAGATTAAAATGATTAGCAAATATCAAGGTTCATTTTTCAACACGCTTCTCTGTACATTAACAATAAGTTAACAACAACATCCAAAAGAATACACATACTACTAAATCAGTTCTTACAAAAAACCTATTCCTACATATCCTTACAAAATAGCAATTTCTATTGAAAGCAACTATTTCTATTCATTTTCAAGCACCCCTATGAAAACAAACATGGTATAAAATTCTTGTAAAATTGCTTGCTTGCTAAAATTAGTCAATTATCATACAAAAAGCCACAATAGGAATTAGGCAGCACCTCATATGCACCACTCATTCTACATTACAACACTTATTTTCTAGTCCTCAAAATCTTGTCATGACAAAACAGAAAGCAGAAGACGGACCTCTGGGGAAAGAGCAACTGGACCGCTATAAAAATAGCTTTTGGGGATGACTTTGAAAGTGGGTTGCATTGATGCAGTGACCACTCAGAAGATAGTGTTTGGCATACGCCTATACAGTAGCTATAACTGTAAAATAATTAGTGGTTGAATAAGGATATAACAGTACAAATAAGTGAGAGCACAACTTCGATATGGATGTGATATTAAGAGTTATTAATAAGTGGCTTCTATTTTCTTCATTTGTTAGTTTTATCTATTTAGTATACTATGTTATGGAATATCAGGTAAGACTACAGAAGTGTTTTTTTTTTTTTTCAAGTAAAGATTACACATTTATCTAAAACTTGAAAGCATTATTGATTATTTTCAGTTATATATTATTCAATTTTTTCATTCTTATATAATGTGAAACTTCTTCACTCATACTTGTCTTTTCAACGTAATAAAATAATAAAAAATTTGTAAGCTTTTTGGGAAGATTTTTCCTAAAAATTAATTCAAGGTCCATGTGCCAGGACCAGGACCAACCTGCTTTATAGGCCACAATTTCTGGAAAATTTTGCTTCATCTATAGTAGGAAATTTTACAGAAAAATATACAAAACATGGTGCCAATAATTTCTACTTTTCCAGGGTGGTCCAAATTGGCATATAACGAGCTTGCATAGTAGTTAGTAAGGTTTTAAATATCATTCACAGTCGCGTTACGGTTTCGTTGTGCCTGTTGATATCACGGCAAATTGCGGATAAATATGGCCGATGCGGTCAAATTTGCGGTCACGGATAGTTAAAGAATCATGATATTACTGTCTAAGTCACAGTCGCGGACCCCTTTTTTTTTTTTTTTGCTAGTTAGCCATACCATAGAGACATGGTCCTAAAGTCTGGCCTGAGATGAATATAAAATGGACTAATATTCTTCTGGCTTGTGAACTCTCTTTGAAAAGACGACCCTCTCAGCCAACCATTGCACCAATTCGTCAGAATCATGGAGGTTACACACAGAGTTACAACTTACTACAAATGGAATAACTTGTTTTCCTCAGTGGCTTCTCTCTTTCTCTCCCCAGAAATCAACTCGGTAAGACCTTAACTTCTAGAAACTAGTAGTGGCATTCATTATCTGTTAGGATGAACCAAATGATATTCATTATTCCATTCATTCACACGGAGGGAAACTTCAATACTAGATGCGACTCAACTGAATAAAGATGTTGCTTTTATGCCAATGATTCTATGAAATCTGCAATGAGAAATCCAAAATTTTGTGTATTGTTCCTTGAAGTGAAAGATGCTAGACGTAAGTGGCCTAAAGTATGATAGACAAGTTGAAATGAACTTCCATTACAGCATAGGACAAATTTGATTAACGAGTATGATCTAAAACCATTGGTGTGCTTTCTATTCAAAAGTCAGAAAAACATGGTTTTCAACTTTTCATCTCCACTTGGTTTTTTTGATGAACACCTAACAACACTCCCCACTTGACTCTTCTGGTCCACAGATTCTGAATCTCTTTTACTGTTTGGATCACAGAAGTAAGCTTGAAAGTAGTAAAAAAAAAATAGTGAATAAAAAATTCCGTGGTGAGTATGACTTCTGATTCCTCAATTATTTGGATGGTTTTAAAAGCACTGTACATTAAAGGTTAACTTCCCTAAAACCTTATGAAGTTATATAATAATTAGCTCATAATCACACCTCATGAAGCATCAAAGAAGCTACGTAAGCTAGCTTTGGAATCTTTTTTCCACTTTTTCCTCCAAGCCTATAACTATATTCAACCCAATCTGCACTAGACCAAGTGTACCAAGACATTTTCCTGATCTTCTGCTGTGCCAAGAAAGCAGGTAGTGTATTTTTCTTTTACACAAGCTAGTTAGGTAAGACATGTCTTACCAAAAGTTTAAGTCTAATTTTGCATCATTGAGTTACTCTACTTAGACAGACAAACTGACAAAACACAAGCCATTCAGGCACTTGCTCATTAGCATAATTCAGATAAGTTTAAACTATTTCAGCAACGTATCATGTGCTTCTCTTTCATGCAATTAACTTTAATAGATTTGGATAATCACATACAACCTTCAAGTTGCTCCAATTCATCCCCAACATATATATATTATTAACTTCGATTTCAAGTAGATGCAGCATAGTTTGTCTTTAGTTTTGTTAGCTTAACCCTTTCTATGGGATTAACATGCAGTAATCTCCACGAGCTTGTATTGAATTGATACTTTGATAAAGATGGATGGGAAAAACTCTCTTCAAATAACTAGAAGTGGTACTGGTGCTTATGATGATGATGGACATGCCAAAAGGACTGGTAAAGTTCTCTAGGACCATAAATATCCATTTTGATGTATACTTGAATTTGAATCCTGAATTTTAGTCCTTCCATGAATTCTGCCAGGGAATTTGCAGAGTGCTGTAGCTCATATCATTACTGCTGTTATTGGTTCTGGTGTTCTTTCTCTTGCATGGAGCACTTCCCAATTAGGATGGATTGGAGGGCCATTTGCCTTGCTTTGTTGTGCAATTGTCACCTACATTTCATCATTCCTCCTGTCTGATTGCTACAGAACTCCTGATCCGGTCACTGGGAAAAGAAACTACTCTTACATGGATGCTGTTAGAGTTTATCTTGGTAGTAACACATTGAACGCAACTACAATAACTACAGCAATAACTACAATAACTACAACTGTAATGTCTAATTGTATTTTTTGTTATTCAGGTTATAAAAGGACGTGTGTAGCTGGCTTCCTTCAATTTTTGACTTTGTACGGGACTAGTATTGCTTATGTACTAACCACAGCAACCAGTCTGAGGTACTTTCCTTGTGGGAATACCCTTAGAGAGTCTGGCTTATTGATTTTCCTTATGAACCATGTTTATTCATTCTACTATACAGTGCAATTCTGAGATCAAATTGTTATCACAAGAAAGGGCATGAGGCTCCTTGCAAATATGGGGGCAATCTGTATATGGCACTGTTTGGACTTGTTCAGATTTTAATGTCATTCATACCGGATCTCCATAACATGGCATGGGTTTCAGTTGTTGCTGCAATTATGTCCTTTACATACTCATTCATTGGACTAGGACTTGGCATCGCAACAGTCATAAGTAAGGCTCATCTTCAATCAATTATTGTCAATTTAATATTTTCTTATTTTATTCAAAAGAGATTTTTAATTTCCCAAGACTTCTCAACTCCGACAAGGACAAAACTGAGGAGGTACAGTTTCTTAAGAGCTATCGGTGCTGTTTTGTAATTAAATCTGATTGAATAATGATACCAAAAACATTTAAGGAACTGCATGTAAGTTTTGTCCTTTTGAGAATTAAAGCAACACCGTGAAGAAAGAGAAATATTAGTGTCATAAAATCCACATCATGCTACTACAACATTGGTCCTTAGGACGTTGGTTGCATTTTGCAGAAAATGGAAGAATTATGGGGAGCTTGACAGGAATACCAACTGATAAAATTGCTGACAAATTTTGGTTGGTCTTCCAAGCACTTGGTGACATTGCCTTTGCCTATCCATACTCCATTCTCCTTCTTGAGATCCAGGTACCTTAACATTTCATGCATATACTCAAATTGGGTGGGTAGAGGGTGACATGAGACACAAAGAAAAGAATCTATAGCTGAAACAATGTATTGAATTTTGTTCAACAAAGGACACTCTAGAGTCTCCTCCACCAGAAAATCAAACAATGAAAAAGGCTTCCATGGTTGCAATCTTCATTACAACGTTCTTCTACCTGTGCTGTGGATGCTTTGGATATGCAGCTTTTGGAAATGATACACCAGGAAACCTCTTGACAGGGTTTGGATTTTTTGAGCCTTTCTGGCTCATTGATCTTGCTAATGCTTGCATCATTCTTCACTTAGTGGGAGGATATCAGGTACTATTAAAGTTACATATCAAAATTAACTTAAAAAAAAGTACACATGAGATGATCTTTCTGTGTTTGTCTAATATAAAAAATAAATTATTATTGTTAAGAAAATTACAATTCCAACAGTGCAAGAGAAACAATAAATAAATAACATCAGAAGAGACACAGTTGGGAAAAAGTTCTACTGTCGTCTGACACCAACATGTGGTTATTTACAAAATCCAAGCTATGCTATGCTATGCTTTTTAACTGTAGTGTGTATAAAATTTTGTTTGGATTTGATTAAATTTTAGTCAATCACTAAATTGCCCTTGTCTGTTAGTATTTGACCTATTCTGGGTGAAGATGCTAAAGTAAATTATGAATATAAAATCAATTTTTTTGGAGACATATAAGAAATAAAGATATGTCCACCAACCACCATTTATTTAGAGCAAATTAAGCTTTCAAAATACTTTAATTCTACCAACAAATTGGTAATCCGAGTGGTACTTAATAACATAATTTAAAAAAAATACTTTAATTCTAATAAAGGATAAGTACCCTTTTATTTTCTTACTTTACACATTTTCTAATTTTAAAAATTAAAATCCTTCCAAATACAACTATATTGAAAATGATTTGGTATCATAATTTATTCTTTCATTGCCTTCTTACCTAACTATTCATGTTTGTGCTTTCATCTATGTGTTCTTCTCCTCAGATTTACTGTCAACCAATATACAGTACTGTTGACAGATGGGCTTCAAGAAAATTCCCCAACAGTGGCTTTGTGAATAATTTCTACAAAGTGAAACTTCCTTTGCTTCCTGGTTTTCAGCTAAATCTTTTCAGGTTCTGTTTTAGAACAACCTATGTGATCTCAACCACTGGTCTTGCAATCTTTTTCCCTTACTTCAACCAAATCCTAGGAGTGTTAGGAGCCATAAACTTCTGGCCATTGGCTATATATTTCCCAGTAGAGATGTACTTTGTACAGAAGAAAATTGCAGCTTGGAGTAGCAAATGGATTGTTCTTAGAACATTCAGCTTTGCTTGCTTTCTGGTCACTGTAATGGGCTTGGTTGGCTCACTTGAAGGAATAGTAAGTGCCAAATTAAAATAGCTGAAAGCCTGAAAGGTTGTTTATGCTACTCCCCTTAGTAATGCTTACTCTATTTGAGTTTGTAGATTGATGGTTTATAATGTTTCATGTAAAAAAGTTTAAAGTTGAATGCTAGTGTTATTGAGAGTTAGATAGAGTATAAGAAATTGTGGGGGATTTCTGAAAGTGAATAAAGTGGTACTGCCAGTTCCATTGGAATAATACAAATTTGTTTGATGAAGAACTCATCTCAAAGGAGAGAATTCTAACAAATTTGTAGTTTGATATTAATGTAATTGTACTGTATCATCAAATAGATTATATCAAATTTTAAATTAATGATTATTAACCCCCATGCTTTATTTTCTAAAAGGTAAATAGTATGGACAAGTTTTACACTCTTAAGTCTTAATCAATCAAAAAATTATATGTATGATAATTTTGTTAATTTTTATAATAATTTTTTTTAAAAAGTTATATCTAATATGAATTTTTATTTATTGACTATATTTTTTTTACACTAAAACTTAAACATGTCATTTGCACAAAAATACCCCATGGTATTTCCAACCCTATTGTAAATAAACTTTTCAAATGACTTAAAATTTAACATCTTCAAATAAATAAATCTATACAAAAATCTTAGTCTAATTTGTTTTCTAAAAGTTATGATCTAACCTAACTTTAATATAGGTAAGAGGACTAAGTAAAACTAGACCCATCATACTCGTCTAATCTAAGGTTGATTTGAACATATTTAAATATTAAAAATTAGACCCAATATATTTTGAGGATCAATTTAGACCAAATTCATTTCAACATGTTACAATTGTCTTATATATATATATATATATATAAGTTTTTTAAAAACAAATATATATTATCTATACTTTTTAATTTAATAAATATTATTCTATATAATATGATGTTATATTTATAATGATGGTAAGGATAATTTCATCTCAACCTGTTTTACATTCACCGTGTATATTTAGAAAACCGGTACCAAGGCCCTCAACGTACATAGGATCTAAAAGTATGCTTTTGAAAACGTAAGTTGGTTGTGGTACCCGCAACCCAAAACACAACGTAAACCATATACCCCACGGTATTCCCATCCCTAGTCCTCACTCACCTAGTTCTGTAATATTCTCAATCACGCCAAGACGAAGGTGAGAGACGCAAGTTTTGACTAGCTTATTCCTTCCTCAACTACCAAAAGCAATGGCTAATGACACTTCTGAAGAAAAATAAATAAAAAATCAGAGTCCCGAAATTTTCAACGAGATTTGAATTTGTAAAACGAAAACATACGTTGAATCAAAAGAAAACACCGTAAAGTAGTCAAGTAAATCTAGGAACTAAAAACATGATTCGACTGAAGAAAAGCTGCATAGATACGGAATAAATGTTAGCTATAAAATAGTAATTTACCTAAACATGTGTCTGAATGAGTCTATAATGCTCATCAAATATTATCATAATTCATAATATATACACCAGCCACGGAGTTGATGATGACATGCGTAGAATAATACTGTTACTGACACACTGGCGGATGCGCTCAGGGCATTTGTCCCATAAGGATTTTATTTTTACTAACACTTCTTTAATCAAATTTTTGTTTTTCCCTCGTAAACAAATAGATATTATCCCATAACAATTTTTTTAAAGTGAAGGTGAAAAGTTATAATAGATAAAAGAAAAAAAATGCATTGTATGTATAAAGGTATAGTTGTAATTTATAGAGATTTAAACATTTGTTTTAGAAAATTTTGTCAAAAAATTATGTTTTGTAAAAATTTATGATATTTTTTTATGAAATTATATTGTGATGTATTTTTTTTCTCTACTAAATAATTTTTTCTGGATTTGCCACTAATACATGCTACATGGTAGAGTATGAGGCCATACCCTTGCCATTAGATAGACAAAAACATATCAACGTACGGTGACGGTGCTCATAGTTTATTGAGAAGGAACACTCGTGATCCAAGAGAATGTTTTGGATAACAAGATATATTTTGGAATGAGAAATGCTATATTGTATAATTAAAATAAAATTTATAATTAAGAGAAAAAAGTTGTGATGTTTTCTTTTATTAGTTGAAATTGAACTTAAATGTTAGAAGATTTTTAATAACTTACGCATATTCAACTAAGTTTTTTTTTTCTGAATGGTTCAACTAAGTGAGTTAAACCTTTAGTTGAGATGTAATAGATGATATAATGAAAATAAATAAACACAAAAAAATATTATTGTCTAAATAATGTCCCTAAACTTTTTAAGAAAATTCTTTTTAGTCCCTATTTCTTTTATTGATAAACATATCTTAATTTTTCCCCTTATTTTTAGTTCTTAAAAAAATAACCATTTTATCCAAATAAAAAATTTAAAATACAAAAAAAAAACTTTATCTAGATAAAATATTTTAAAAACTATTTTTTTTTAATTAAAACAATTGAATTCCTATGCATTTAAAATTGTTTTAAATTTTGAAAATTTCAATCCAAACACTCTAAGAGAATCCATTCGTGTTAGTGTACCTAGAAGTGAAAAAGATTGGAGAGCACATGCAATGACCAAGGCAAGTGTAGTGTTGGACTAGGACTATATTGTCCCTTGGAATCGAATGAAGAGGACGCAAGTGGGTCAGCCACCCAGACCTTTAATTAGAAATTTGGACAATAATTGAAGGGGAAAATGGTATCACGTAAGGATTGGCAAAGAGAAACGAATGCGTATAACTATAAAAAAGGGTATACATTCTACAAGTGGTTTACTTATATTTGATACAGACCTCTACCCAAGAAGACTTGTCAAATGAATGTTAGTCTTTCCCAATAAGATAAACTAAGATCTCTGAATATTCGCCGAAAAATATATAAATTGAATTTTAACTATATATTGAATAGATTTTTTTTTTTTTTGGTTGAATTGTGAATCTATATATTGAATAGAATTATCTCCATACATGTAAGGAAAAAGATAAAAAGAACATCGGGTCCATAAGATAGTTGGGTCAAAGGTCAGCCCACCAATGTATGGATAAAAATAAAAGGGAACTACTATAATCAATGCTAATAGTGTTATTGGCACTACCAACTATAGCGAAATTCCTCTTTTGCCTACTCACTAAATCCGTACACTCCCTTTCCTTTCCCTCAAATTCTCAGTCCCCCACCCCCGTTGACCACCATCGTGGTGCAACCCCACCCTCATCCACTACCACTGCACGCGATCCCACCCTTGCCCACCTAGCATTCTTGTTGTTGATCAGCGTTGCACCGACCACCTTGCGCCATCAATGCAAAATAACGTCCAGACCCCACCCCCACCCCAAATATGTGCCCTCTTTGCCTCCCTTTTTTGTTGTAGGTTTTGAATCAATGTTGTTGTTGAATTTGTGTTGTTGTTTGGGATGGTGATTAGAATAGTTAATATTGAGCCAACAATGAACATACCATTTCATTGTTGTACAGTGTACAAAATAATCTTATTTTTGTTTCTTTATTTTTTTTGCTTAATTTACAATTTTGGCCCCCCTTAAAGTTTTAAATTCACAATTTTTGTTTTCCTATTTTTAAATTAAGACATTTAGTTCTTTTACTTTTAAAAATATACAATTTTGGTCTTTCCATCAGTTGGCCGTTCAGTCAAATATTCACTTTAATGTGACATATTAATGTTAATGTGAAACTTATATAGACTGTTGACAAGACACTTATGTGAAAAAGATTAAATGAAGTGAAAAATAAAAAATATCTTAATAGATATTGAACTCATGACCCATTATTTATAAATAAGATAATAAATTCTTAGTACAAAATTATATTGACATTATTTTTAATGTATTAATAATCAAGGGTTATTAATTTTTTAAATTATCAAAAATTATAAATTAAAAATATTTAATATATAAATCTTATTAATACACTTGTTTTGACTACCTATTTTATTTAATATATTTTTGGAATAATTAATTTTATTTAATTGTAGATTTTTAATGTACATAGATTTTTAATCAAAATTCGTATGTTCAATAAACATATATTATATTCATTATCTATAACTTTATATTTGGTGTACATATTTTTATACCCATTTTATCCCGAAT
>PYAF01001680.1:1160462-1171021 GCA_007407185.1 Glycine tomentella | reverse complement strand
CTTAAAAAAAATTTGCATTGAATCCCTATTAAAATAATTTTGTTTTCGGTCCTTAATATTTTGTTTTAATCTTTGATAAATTAACAAATTTTGTTTTTTTGTCCCTAATAAATTTTGTTCATTTTGTACTATAATTCCTTTAAAAAGGGCTTAATAACAAATGAACAAAATTTATTAAGAACCAAAAATAAAATATGTTAATTTATTAGGAACTAAAAGAAAATATCAAAGATCAAAACAAATTTTTTATTTTATTAGGGACTTAATGTAAAAAAAATATATTAAAAATAAAATAAAATTTGTTAATTTATGATGGACTAAAAATATATTTTATCTTTTATAAATATTAAAATTAAATTTTATTAAATATTAAATTCTAACCTTTATAACAACTTGTGGATCTGTCAAAAAGCAACTTTAGGGATAACATTCCTTGATTGTTGCTAGTTGTACTAGATTTTTTCATGCATTCTGTGGAGATGAACACCGATTGGTACTGATAGATTATTGTTTTGTGTATTGTGAAAAAACGTGTAAGTAAAATTTTTCTGTCTATTCAAACATAAAATCACTTTCTACTACGCCTATCTCCTTTTTGATTGATTAAAATTTTACTTACAGCACTTCTGAAACCAAATAGCATTGCTATTGGTATACACACATGCATCGTGAAACCTGGTTATTCATTTCAACATGCACATCACAGGTATTTATTTCTCTTATAGCTTTTATGCCAATAATTCCCCATATTTTGTTATGCGAATTCAAAAAATTTCTTCATATGTTCATTGAGATGAAAGATGATAGGTGTAATAGGCCTAAACTATGATGAAGAAATATCGAAAGGAACTTGGTAATTATAGGGATGACATACTTGCCATGTAAGTCTGATTTACAAAAAATTATTCATAAAAAGAAATAAAAATTTTATTTTTTAAAAAAGAGAGGATTTTATATATTTTTTAGTTTGTTAGGTCGACAAGGATTTTGTTCTCGCTTCTACGTAATTCCCAAGTGCAATGAGGAAATTAGACTTACGTGGTTTTTTTTGTAGAAAACAACTTGTGTGTTGGATTGATTTATCTTTTTTTGAAAGATTTGTTTCAATTGCATGAAAAAGAGTCGTTAAGGCGTTACCTTGAAACGACGTTGAATTTGAAGGAATAACAGGGAGAATCACTTAAGGCATTGGACCTTGAAGCAATCTCGAATAATATGTAATTTTTGAGAAAAAAGAGAATTTAGTGATCCTTTATTTGAGTATTTTTAGCTTTTTTAGAAAAGATTTTGGATTTACAGTAAACTCTATGAAATCAAGCAAGTCGAAAACCCAGCATAACATTCACAAAATCTTTCCATGTGTTATTGAATCACCACCAAGCGAGTCAGAGACCCAGCATGGAGTGCACGAAACATAAGCGTGTACTAAAGATATTAATATGCAAACATAAATAAATAATTGACATAAAATTACATAATCAAATAAATTAAATGAAAATAGAAAGAGATAGAATAGAAGTATGGAATATACTTAGTAATTAGGGGTGCATACAGGAAGAAAGGTAGTGCAATCAGCAGAGCTTATTTAATTTCAAAATGGGTCTGGCCCAAAATGAGAGGGAGTGTAGATGTGAAAAGGGGTGTGTCAAATAGTATTATGTGTTTTGTTTTAGAAAGGACCAGGTCCAATAATTAAGGGGTGCAGTTATTAACAAGGTGAGTGTAAACAGTAAATATATTTTGTCTCAAAATGGGCCAGGACCAAACGTTAAGGGGTTATTTTTTATTAAAAAGGTGGTGCAATTAGCATACTGTAGTTTGTTCCAGAATGGGCCAAACCCAACAGGTTAGGGATATGTGCTTACTAAAAAGGTGGCTGTAAACACATTAGGAATCTGTATCAGAATGGGCCAGGCCCAATAGTTAAGGAGGTGTAGTTATGAAGACATGAGTGTAAACAGTATCATATATTTCGTTTTAAAATGGGTCAGGCCCAAAAGGTGAGGGGTTGTACTTATTAAATTAGTTTGTACAAATAGTAAAATAAAGTTTCTTTTTTTAGGGTTAGAGTTGGAACCAGGTCAGATCAACCTGACCCAACCTGCATTTAGCAGTTGGGCACAGCAGCCAGCAGCTAGCAGCGCGAGGAAGAAGATGTGAGCTTCCATGGAGGTTGCGTGGCCCCCTACTGCCACCGACGAGGGGCTTGGCGGCACAAGGCTGTTGCAGGGAGGGTGGTGCACGGTGGTGTGCCACGTGGTGGTGATTCGTGGTGGTGATTAAGCTTAAAACGCAAGGACAAAACTAAAATGAAAGCGCAAACACCATAAGCATGTAGAAATAACAGAAGAGACAATGAAGGTGACCTATAAGGATCTCGCCGACAACCAATGTGACCACTGGGCTAGAGAAATGCACCCAATCATGAAAAAAATGAAAGGGAGAGAAACCAAATAGAAGAACGAGAAGAGGAGGAGGGAAATGGAAGGAATGAGGGATACCTCAAAGACCCCTCTTCCTTCTCTGACTGCGCTGTCAAGTGGCGTAAACTCTTTGGTCCATTTTTCTCTTCGGGATCAGTGCCTCCCTCTGTGTGCCAATTTTTTTTAACTTTTCTTCTTGTGCTTCTTATATTGTTGTCCTGATCTAATGGGCCCTTTTTCCTTTTTTTTCTGCTCTCTTTTGCATTTTTTTTCTTTTTGTTCTCTTTTTTTTTTCTTACTACTCTTTATTTTATTTTTTTAAAATTGTTATATTTTTTTATTCTTTTTTTGTCTTTTTTCTTTCTTTTTTTATACCCGAACATAATTAAGGTATGACAATAAATTTCAAACTTTTTCATAATTAAAGCAACCAGATAAAAAAAGAAAATCAATATTCTAAAACACATTGTCTTACAGTGTCATGTGACTATACACTACAAATAATACTCATGTATTTGTTCGCTACCTAAATCCCTAAAATTTCAATAAGTTATCCACCTAGAGAATAACTTTTTCCTTTCGCTACACTGACTTCTAGTTAGAATATGTCAAAATTGTCTCATATGAGTTTGGTGAACTCAACACAACAAAATATTATGGATAATTTTTACACATTCAAACAACAATAACATATATTTATTTTCACAACTGAAAACCCAAACATTATTTAATTTGATTGAAAGTATTTAACGAAGTGTATCACATGCTCCTTAAAGCGTTTAACAAGAGTAAATATTTTACTTAACAATGAAGGTCAAAAAGTTGTAATGCTAAATTATGCCTTGAATAAAAAAACCATGTTGTGATATATATATATATATATATATATATATATATGTTACGGAAGTTGGATCGGATAAAGCAAAATATGAGATGGAGAAAAATAAAATGGGGAGTAAAAAGGAAACAAAGACAAGACACAGATATTTAACGTGGTTCGGCAGTGTGCCTACGTCCACGGGCGAAGACAGATCAAGAGTTCCACTAGAATGAAGAAGAGTACAAAAGAAGAAAATAACACTCAAAACCCAAATCCCAAATACACCCAATAATCCTCACAAGGATATCACACAAAATTGGATACAAAAGAAAAAATACAGAAATGGGTATTTTTCTTCACTTGGTGTTTACTCTCACACACTCCTAAATTTTCTCTTCTTCTACTCTTGCTGCTCTGCTTCTTGCTACACCTTTGAAACCGAATGCAAAGCGCTTTATATAGGAACCCATGAGCTGAAAGCATATACTGTGCGTTGAAGAAAATTTCAACATTTGCTGCTGCTTTCGGTGCATGTACTGCGCCTTTGAAAAACTGTGCCTTCATTTTCGGTGCTGTGATTTTGGACAAAGTCCAAATGTGCTGCGCAACAATATATATATATATATATATATATATATATATATATGCACACACTTAGAAACAGAGATCAAAAGGAGAAAATGATTCATAGGACTGTGGTTGCACTTGCAGAAAATGGAAGAATTATGGGGAGCATAACAGGAATACCAGCTACTAACATTGCTAACAAGTTATGGTTAGTCTTCCAAGCACTTGGTGACATTGCCTTTGCCTATCCATATGCCTTGCTCCTTCTTGAGATATAGGTACCTTAATATTTTCGTATTCACATTGGATGATATAAGCTAGAAAATAAACAAATTTTGTATCTAAAACAAAGTATTGAATTTTGTTGAACAAAGGACACTCTAGACTCTACTCCACCAGAAAATAAAACCATGAAAAAGGCCTCCAAGGTTGCAATCTTCATGACAACATTCTTCTACTTATGTTGTGGATGCTTTGGATATGCAGCTTTTGGAAATGAAACACCAGGGAACCTCTTGACAGGGTTTGGGTTTTATGAGCCTTATTGGCTTGTTGCCTTTGCAAATGCTTGCATTATTATACATTTGGTGGAGGATATCAGGTACTACTACTGTAACTTTGTCGCAATTGATTTTCCTTTACACTAGAACAATGATTTATGATTTCTCATAAGAATTTTTTTTGTATTCGTTTAATGTCAATTGATGAAACTAACTATAGTAAAGTAACTTCTCTTAGCTATGCTATATGATTTGTTGATCACTAAAACTTCACTTGGAAAACCGAAAGGCTCAAAAGCTATATTCATGTGATTTTTATAAAATTATAAAGTATATCATCATACTTAGAGCATCCAATGCTCTCAACCATTTCATGAAACACCAGGTAGTTGACACTTGGCACATCCAACTGTTTGATTAACAAATTTCTAACTACTTCCTATGTGATTCAATAACTAACTGAAAACAAACTAGGGGGTTAATTATAAAACTTAAGAAAGTTTAACCATGTTATACCCCTTATTTCATCATTAGTAAAATGTATTTTAATTCTTCAAATGTACCACTTTCTTAGCGCATATGTAATGTACTCACTCTCATTTCATTACTGGTACTGGCTATAAAAATCTCCTTAGTACTTTTCCTAATGTATCTTTTCTAAGAATTCTTTTTGTACTTTCCCTATGGATTATTTATCATGTCTTTGCACAACTAATTGTTTCAAATATCTTTGAATTAGAAGACAAAAGAAAAACCGGTAGAGAAATTGTTTCAGTGACCACAAATTAGAAAACAACAACTCATCAAGAAAAAAATGCTTATCTAAAATTCAACACTACCTGTAGTGAAATTGTTTCAATAGCAGGAATGCTTAAGTTACATCTGAATCACTGAATGTATTATTTCATTTCTTTTCATGTTACCTGACTATTGACACTTCTGCTTCGTCTAATGTATGATCTTTTCATCAGATGTATAGTCAACCAATATATACTGCTGCTGATAGATGGTGCTCAAGAAAATTCCCCAACAGTCTTTTTGCAAATTAAGTTCTATAGAGTGAAACTGCCTCTATTCCCCGATTATGAGCTAAATCTATTCAGATTCTGTTTTAGAACATCCTATATGATTTCAACTACTGGAATAGCAATGTTGTTTCCTTATTTCAACCAAGTTCTGGGAGTGTTAGGAGCCATAAACTTCTCGCCATTGGCTATATATTTCCTGGTAAAGATGTACTTACAACAAAAGAAGATTGGAGCTTGGACTAGAAAATGGTTTGTTCTTAGGATATTTAGCTTTGTTTGCTTTCTTGTGATATGCATGGGCCTGGTGGGTCAATTCAAGGAATCATAAGTGAAAAACTTAGCTGAAAAGTTTATGTAATTCCTCTCTATGACAATGATGCTTAATTTGTTTAAGCTTGTTGGTTGACTGGATAATGTTTCATGTTATTCATATTCATGTAAACCAGTGAAATATTTAATATTTAAATAATGTTTTCATGTAATTCATACTACAACAAAGTTCTTATAGTCTTCACATACCTCTTCAATAGTTTAAAGTTCGATTTCTAAATATGTATATATGAAAGAATATTTATTTAAAGATATTAGTCTTTAAATAAATTTTAGTAACTCAAGAGGTCCCAGGTTAAAAATAAATAAAACAAAGAATCTGTATATGGGAGAAACCAAATGTGACTCCAAAGAATTGTCAAAAGAAGTGTCAAAAGAATTTGACATGACAATTCTACATCCTTACTTAAGGTGTCATTAAAATATTTTGGAGAACATGCACAAATGGGTGTAACTTATAACAAATTCATGTTGAATTACCTTACTTAAGGCGTGCTTGATTTGACTTTTAGTATTTCTTACTTTGAGTCTGAAATACATTGAACGCCAATCAGTACCTTGACAATGGTAAGGCCAATTAGGTTATTGTCCTAGGCCTCCCACCAAGCTCTTAATTATATATGTATAATTAATTTAAATTATTACATTTTATTATATTATTTATTATTTTGTTAGTAAAATTATAAAATTTTAATATATGTATACACATGGATATATTATAAATCATTTGAGAAGTTTATAATTCATCTGAAAATTATAGAAAAATTTGTTTTCATTTACTTTAAATTAAAAATATATATATATATATATTAAAATGAATATAGTGATTAAATTTTATAAAAAAATATGATGTTTATTTTGATGAAAATGAGACGGTGAGATTACACATTTTTCTTATTGTAAAATATAAAATTACTTCGTACTTTTTATTTGAATCATAATAATTGAGAATTGTAAAAGAAAGTTAATTGAAAAAGACTATATTTATCTTGAACTAAATTTAAGTTTTAATGAACATTAATTTGATTTATTGGTCTAAACTTTTCTTCCTAAATTGAAGGTATTAAAAGAAATATGGACAGAAAAATTAATGTCTTATTAAAAATATTAAAGTATATTAAAAAATTAATCATTTTTATATGCATCTAATGTTTATAAAATATAATTAATAATACTTGCAATTGATTGTTGTCATTGTCAAAAAAATATTCAAAATTAATTTTTTCTAGATTCAATTTTGAGATTATTTATATTATAAGATATAGTAGAATAAATTATTATTGAATGAAATGTAAACGTATTACTTGAATATTAAATTTTAAAATTAACAATTTTTTTTTAAAAAAGTGGAAGAATAAAATAAAAATAGATAACATCCACTCACAAAATTTGCCTTAGACCAAACATATAGACAAGGCCTGACGCCAATGCAACTCTCAGGTGTCATTGACACATGAATAAATTTGCAAACGTCAACCTAATATGCAACGGTCTTAAATGTGGCTTTAGCAGCACCCAATCAAACCTTACTACATGTTAAGCCTGAAGGTCCAGAATAACATTATACTATAATTAATTTCAACAAATGTTGAAAATATTAATTTTAAATAATTTAAATATACATTAATTAAGGTGTAGAAGAAGAAAAATTATTCCAACTATTAACTAGTTAGAGTTACTGGCAAGACTATTTTATTCTTCTAGGCCACGTTTTGCCTGTCATAGTGAAATACTCTGTTTGAATTTTCATCTTTTTTTTATCTTTTCTGGGGGTACTACATACTTGGTGTCATTATTAAGTTATGGACACGTTGTAGTTGTACACTTGCACATATCCGAAAACTATTGGAAAAATCTCCTTCCAATTTCCAACACATGATCTTACTAATAATTGAATAAATTCAAGGAAAAGCAAACTCCCATAACCCTTTTTCAATTCATAAAAAGCAAAATATTTCCCAGTGTTTCTCTCTCAGCCGCAAAGGAATACGTAATCACAAGTTATGTAAGATTTTGGCTTCTGAAGGCCATTGACAAATGACAAGAAGAAAGGCAAATGCTGCATGAGACAATTCATAGAGAAATTTGTATTATAGCCACTTAAATAAATAATTAACATGTGCACACAATTTTATTTTTTTATTCATGCATGTGCATACAATTTGAGAAATAAGTGTATTTATAACATAATTGGCATAATTTTATATGTATACATATCAATGATTTCATTTGATTATGTCTACATCAGAAAGTATCAAAGAATGTTGATCTAAAATTCCTATCAAATAAGAAGAAAGGTGACAGGCGTCACGTGTTAGATCCAAAGCTGACAAAAACAAGTTTATAAGGAATTTGAAACCAATGAGTATGATCCACATTTGGACACAATGATGGCAACAAAAGATGCTTCTACATATTTCGACAAACATACAGAAGAAAAGAGAGACTTACTGATTTGGCAACGCTAAATTTTGCTAAGGTGGCAAATGAATTTAACTCGACCAAGTTTTGGGGATTATTAGGCTTCATTCATTTTCTCCCATCCTTTTCGTGCCTCCATGAAATTTCTAAATCCTATTAATACTATTGACTACATGTAACCTAAATTACTTTTTTTTTTAAAAAAAATCTAGTGATAATATTGTTTGGAAATATATAGGATACAATCTCCAATAGAAATTTTTTTATAGATATCTTAAATGAAAAAATTGTTTCTTACATTTTTTTTTATTGAAGTAAATTTATGTGTATGAGAGAGTTTCTTAAAAATAAGATTTCTATACTTTGCAAGAAACTTTTTCTTAGTAATAAACATAATATTTATTTGACATATAACAATACCATGATTAAGTGAAAAAAATATATAAAAATTTGAATTTCTTGAAGTTTTCTAAAAAAAATTATCATTGAAGAAAAATTGTATATAAATTTTTTACAATGATATTATGAGACCACAAAAAATAGGGTGAGAATTACAAAAAGTAACTTAAGAAATTCATTATAGATACTCTAATAAATGGCAAATTTTTTTTTTTTTACAGAAACTGGCAAAATAAAAATCTCAATAATTAACTTTGAGGGGAGAATTTAATATCATTGGCTAAATTGAGAAATCCTCTACTTAATGCTTTTCTAGAAAAACTTTTTTTAGAATATAACTTCTCACAATTTAATCTTAATTGCTTAATTTTTTAAAAAAACAAACCAACTTAAATATATCTATTAAACTTGAAATGTTAAGAAGATATGTCATTTTAACAATTTAATATATATCGACTCTCTGTCCAAAAA
Organism: Glycine tomentella; assembly: GCA_007407185.1. Taxonomy (NCBI): domain Eukaryota; kingdom Viridiplantae; phylum Streptophyta; class Magnoliopsida; order Fabales; family Fabaceae; genus Glycine; species Glycine tomentella. The sequence goes on along the minus strand of PYAF01001680.1, from coordinate 1,162,062 downwards.
AAAATATCGACTATTTTGCCACATAAGCAATTTAATTACCAATAGGCAAAACCTTTTTCTTTTTGAAAGGGAATAGGCAAAATCTCGTCTCATGTTGAATGACATATTTTATTATAACAATGTTGAATGACATTTTTGCTTACTTTGAACTTGAAATAACTGTCATAATTAACTTTAATTGTATTTTTTAAGTCGCCTTTTTTGCATGGTTACTTTATTATAATGTCAGTTATTCAATCTTTAAAGAATAAGCAATAACGACCCAATCTTTACTAACCCACCATGTGATCTTATCTGTGATTGTAAATTTGAACGTTAATTAGTTTTGTATACCCAAGTTATACTATACATCTTCTTACTAACCAGCTCCCATGTACCCTACCACAAGTATCTTGTTTTTCCTTATTGAGCATTTTTGTTATCTTTTTCCTGTATAGTCATGGAAAAGAATTCAGTAGCTACAAAAGTACATACATATGTACCCAAAAAATAACTACTAAAATATAAGAATGAAGAAAAAAGTTTGAGCAAGAATACTGATTAAATAAAACGATGAACAAGAATGAGGAATTGCAATATAAGTTACAAAGTAATTTTTATTTTATTTTTTATAAAAAGTTCGTATTAGAAAGACGCACACCCTTGCAAGGTTTGGGAAGAAGTACTGCCAATAACTTATAATAGATTTGCATATCGTCTACCAAAAAAATCTAATAATCAAACCTAAGTCACTACTACTTAGTCAAAGATAACAAAATCGTCATTTGTCCTTTGTTAGATTTATTTAGGTTTAAATATATTTTTTAAACACCTAATATATCTCTTTTTTAGTTAATTGTCTACTTTTTTATTTTACTACTTTTCATTTCTATATTTTTTTTATTTTGGTACCTATCATTAATCTTATATCTTGATTCTAACAAAATATGAAGTGACATCATTAATTAAGTAATCAATTAACAAAATATTATATCATTATTTAACGAATTTAAACTAATAATAGATACCAAAAATAAAAGTTATAAAATATCATATAGTAAAATAAATAAAAAATAAAATATTAAAGATATAAAAAAAACATATTTAAACAATTTTTTAATAGAATTTAAACCATTTATTTATCATCATGTGTTAAGGAGAAACTTTATAATAAATATATACTAATTATAAATATACTTTAATAATAAATATATAATAATTAATGGTATAAAATATTTATAGTAAAAAAATATACTAATTAATAAACCTAATAGTATATGTTATCAATAATTATATAATAATATTTTAAATAAATAATATCTTTATAATAATACTTGTTGCCTCTAATTATTTAACCCAAAGAGATATGTATATTAATTAATAGATATGATAAGAATGATAATTCTATAATTTGTTGTCAATTATTTTTTCTTTTTGAAAGGGAATTTTTTTAATCAATATTGTTATTACCTAGACTAACTATATTTTGTGTAGTATTATTATAAGTCTCATTTATCTTTTATTAATATTAATTATTATTAAGATCATATTATAAACATTTACATATAATTGTTATAAAATTTTATGGTTTTTAATTATTAGAATAAAATATACTTCTAGT
>PYAF01001680.1:1147289-1160362 GCA_007407185.1 Glycine tomentella | reverse complement strand
TTTTATTTATAAATTTTAGAAACCAAAATACATAATATAAAAATTTAAAGGACTAAAAATAAGATTAAAGGAAAGTATAAGAGACTAAAAATCATGTTTTATTATAATTATTATCATATCTAATAGTTTATTCCTCTTTTTAATGATAAGATTATTGTATTGTTTACATAGAACGTCTTTAGTGGTAGATCTCAATTGAGATCTTAGATAATTTTTGGGTAGTTTTCATAAAATCACATAAGATTGAAGATTTCTCTATTTTTTTTCTTTTGTGATAGATCTCATTTTGAGATCTCAGGAAAAGAAAAAAGGAAAAGAATTATTCTTTTTTTACCAATCCGAAGATCTTGAGGGTTCTTCTAAAAAACACATTCTTCATGTTAGATACCTCTTCAACTCCTTTATTGAGAGATCTAATGAAGATAAAATGTTGAGTATAAAATATTTGCTCAAAGATCTACTACTAAAAATACTCTAAGACAAAATAAATCTTTCAAAACTTGAAAAAAAATTAGTATGAGTTATTTGCTTCACTTATCATTTATTTTAAAATCAAATTTAGTTTCATGTATAAAATTAATAAATAATTTTTTATAAAAAGATATTAAATATTTATTTATTTTAAATTACATATTTAAATAATTAAAGTAAAAAAAAAAAAAAACCGCCCTCTTTGATGGATTTCCTGAATCCATGTGTCTATATGCGTTACAAAATAAAACGATTTCATGACAAAAGGAAAAATGAGCAGGCTACCGCAAATTGAGCCGAACAAACAGACTGACTATAAAACACGTTGGAGCTGGCGAGTTATCAGGACACTTACACAACTCATTACGCATTTGATTGGTATCTGGCAAAAGACAGTTTCATATCACTGATTCCACTAAAACACAAACCAAATCAAAGCAAAACCAGATTCTGGGATCGCTTCTTTTGTGAAAGAAAATTCCTTTTTTTGGCACTGATTCTTTTCAGTTTCCAATGAACTGAGAGTGAAAAGCAGGGAATTAATCAGTCTCATCCAGTGATTGGGCCTTATCTTTCTTTTCTTGCTTGCTCTTCTTTTTTTTAAAGAAATTGCTTGAGCGGCTTTAAAAGAAAATCTTACCTTTAGCATAGCAACGGCAGGAGTCTTTCTTAGTTGGCAACCTGGTCAACAACCATGAGAGATGAAGATTCAGGATATGACAGTACCCCTTTTTTGGATACCCAATATCAAGAAGAATGTCACGTCGAAAGAACTGGTTTGTGTTGTTATTGTGATCTTGATGATTTGTTTTCAATGACAAAAAAAAATGGATATGTATGCAAGTTCTGCATTGTTGTTCTTATTCTTATGTTGAAAAACTTCTAGGAATGAACAGTTAGTATATGAATCATATGAAGAGTTTGTTATGATTAGAATTTAATTAGAATATGCCGACCGTATCGATCAAGGTATGGTCATCTAATCACAGATTGTCGGGTAAATTTGTTAACTTTTACAATAATTGTTTGAAAAGTCGTACTTAGAATGATTTATGATTGATTACATGAAAACTAAATTCTTATTGTTATTTTGAGGAATTGATGGTGAATGTGTGAGTGCAGGGACAGTGTGGACTGCAGTGGCACACATAGTGACAGGAGTGATAGGGTCAGGAGTGTTGTCTTTGGCATGGAGCATTGGACAGCTTGGATGGATTGGAGGGCCACTCACTATTGTTTTCTTTGCTGCCATCACTCTCCTCTCTTCTTTCCTTCTCAGCAACACATATCGTTCTCCAGACCCTGAACTTGGCCCTCATAGGAGCTCCTCATACCTTGATGCTGTTAATTTGCATAAGGGTGAGCTTTTTCAATTCAATAATAGCACCAATAGAATGATAAGGGAAAACGTGGCTTTGACTTGGACCAATAGTAACGTGAGTGAGTGTGATGTGTCCCATATCTAACTAGTTCAGTTGTGTCACGGCAACCATATCCTCTGCTTCTGTTGTGTGTAGATTGAAATCACAATCGAACCTTTTGAATGCTTCCTCATGGATCTTGCTCATTACACTTTTATCATTCTCTTTCTTCATAAGCCACACTGAACCACGTAAAAAAGATAGAGAAATTATTTACTGCTTGAAAGTGATATTCATTTTCTTAAAAAAAAAATTACTTGGTTCTCCCAATAATATATTTCAGTATCTCTTCTACAGAGTTCTCCTTTAAGAAATTATTTGGTACCGCACGTATATAAAATATATTTGAGTTATAAGCATATAACCCAGAAATATGAGCTATTATATTCAATAATTCTTTAATAATCCAATAACAAAATATAGGCATGAAATCCATATTAAAAGGATATGGAGATTTTTTGAGGTTATACTTTATTTATTTATCTATACCAGAAAATAAAAATATTACATTCTTAATCATCAACTGTTGATGCTGAGTTAAAAAAACAATTATGATTATACAATTTAACTTTGCTAATTTAATATTGAGAAATATCATCACAAGGTTAGCATTGTGGCTATGATTAACGAGATGTCGGGTGAAAGGAATCATGGTGATGGTGGTAGTGATGATGATGAAAGCAATGGCAGATGAGCCGTGGTGATATTGATAGTAAATATGTTATGAAGCTATGGTAGGTTAGATGTTACTCTTTAATTAGTGAACTTAGTTCTTTTGGCTTCTTTCCTTTCATAGCATTGAAGCTTAACATGTATTATGTCAGGTCAGTTTATCAAGTGTTAAAATTTCATCTAGTTTATTTTTTATGTCAATTTTGATCAAATATGCTAGCAAATTTGGAACAGCATCGTGATATGTTTCTATAGGCAAAACTGCTATACAAATGATCCTAATTGGATGGTTACATTGCAGGAGAAGTGAACAGTCGCTTCTGTGGTGTTTTTGTGAACGTAAGCTTGTATGGTTTTGGAATTGCTTATGTCATTACTGCTGCTATCAGCATGAGGTGTGTTCAGCAACTTATCACACTGGTTTCTCTCGTTTTGTTATTTCCTTTTCCTTGCTCTACTTTCCCTACATTCATCTATGGAATACTACTATTTGCAAACAAGATTTCTCACTTGTACTCCACCAGGAAAATATGAAGGTGTTCCTGGAATCTCACTGTACCAATGTGGCTAAAGAATGATTTCATTAATTTGGACTGCTATATGTGTTTGTGACTGCAGAACAATCCAAAAATCAAACTGTTCCCAAGAAAATGGGAATGAAGAAACATGTGGATTTGGGGATGGATATTTCATGCTTATTTTTGGTGCAATGCAAGTTCTTCTTTCACAGATACCCAACTTCCATAATATCCAATGGTTGTCAATTCTTGCAGCAATTATGTCCTTTGCTTATGCTTTCATAGGAATGGGGCTTTCCATCGGGCAAGTCAAAGGTATGCTCATTAGTATCTGATTATTTTTTGGTGTCGTTCCTTGCGGATAGCATGAGTGGCGTGTTCATAGTGAGTTGCTTGAAAGTATATGATAATTAAACTATTTTGTTTTGACCAAAAACATGCATATAATTTTTTTGGTAATAATGTGATCAGAAAATGGACATGCTGAGGGTAGCATTGAAGGAATCCCTACTTCCAGTGGAATTGAAAAATTATGGCTGATTGCTCAAGCACTTGGTGACATAGCATTCTCCTATCCATTCTCAGTAATTCTTATAGAAATACAGGTATGTGTCCTGTGATCTCAGATAACCAGAAAATGTAACTTTACCACAGTTTTGAGGGAAAGCTTTAACAATTTACAATGCTAATACAACTTTCTTCAATTCTTGAAGGATACTTTGAAGTCGCCTCCACCAGAAAACGTAACCATGAAGAGGGCCTCAACAATATCAGTCATTATCACAACATTTTTCTACCTCTGCTGTGGGTGTTTTGGATATGCAGCCTTTGGTAATGATACACCAGGAAACCTTTTAGCAGGGTTTGCACACTATAAAAAACATTGGCTTGTAGACTTTTCCAATGCTTGTATAGTAATTCACCTAGTTGGTGCATATCAGGTACATATTATAGACATCATCCTCAAATTTTGTTATAGTGCTTCCATTTTGAGTCTCTCCACGACTCGTCTTGCTAAGTAATGTGCATTTATTTTATCTTGTTCTGGTGCAGGTGTATAGCCAGCCACTTTTTGCCAATGTTGAGAGTTGGCTTCGTTTCAAGTTCCCGGACAGTGAATTTGTGAATCGCACGTACTCCTTGAAACTCCCTTTGCTGCCGGCTTTCCCGCTAAATTTTCTCAGGCTGACTTTCCGAACTGCATATGTTGCATCAACAACTGGGATTGCAATGATCTTTCCCTACTTCAATCAGATTTTGGGAGTTTTGGCTGGCATAATCTATTATCCATTATCAATATATTTTCCAGTGGAAATGTACTTGAGTAAGGGCAATATTGAAGAATGGACGGCTAAGTGGGTCATGCTTAGGACTTTTAGCATTGTTGGTTTTTTGGTGGGATTGTTCACTCTAATTGGATCCATTGAAGGGATAGTATCTGCAAAATTAAGCTGAGAAGCTTTCAGACCTCTCACAGAATTGGAAGTTGAACTGATGAATTAGATTGTGGTTGTTACATTTTTTGCCATTCCTTTGAAAACCAGCATTAAACATAGCGCAGTAGACGCCTCCCCAAGCATAGAGAATTAAGCATGGAACATTGATGAATTCAAGGTTCTGTTGTTCTTTCCTGTTAAGATGAAGTAGTAAAGATTTGTAATTGAATTGCAGAAGCTTAAAATTGCATTTTTTTTTTTTTCTTGAAATGGTCTTGACTCTTGAGAAACTAGTTAGTTTACATTGATGAATTCAAGGTTCTGTTGTTCTTTCCTGTTAAGATGAAGTAGTAAAGATTTGTAATTGAATTGCAGAAGCTTAAAATTGCAGTTTTTTTTTCTTGAAATGGTCTTGACTCTTGAGAAACTAGTTAGTTTACATTGATGAATTCAAGGTTCTGTTGTTCTTTCCTGTTAAGATGAAGTAGTAAAGATTTGTAATTGAATTGCAGAAGCTTAAAATTGCATTTTTTTTTCTTGAAATGGTCTTGAGAAACTAGTTAGTTTCATCTGTAATACTGAGTAAAGATGCAAATTTTTGTGATGGAATAAAAAAGTTGAGAAGGTCCGGTTTTTGAAGCAGGGAAACACACCTTCAGTTCAATCCCGACTTGAGACTTGGGATAGATGTTCTGTTACTGAATATATGAACTCCATTCTATTTTTAGTGTTTGGTAAAATTCTCGGCTCCACGTGTCTTTTTTAGGCTTTTTTTATTTTATTTATAGAAGTTTGATTGACACAAGATTAAGCCAAATTAACGGGAAAGGAGGCTAATGACAGTATCAATAAATTGGATGAGTGGCACATCACGCTCTTTAAGATTATGGAGTTCAGTAAATGGCCAAGGGAATTTTATTTAGTTTGGTGAGTCTTAACTCTAGAATCCTAATTACCCACAATCCTATAATGCTTTCAAGTGTTCTAACAAAAATTGAAGTAGGAGAATATATAAGCTTTCAAACCGGTTCCTGTCGTTAAATTTTGTAATAATGATTGTTAACATTTTTATTATACAAGAGGCAAGTAATATACTATAGAAACTTAAGTGAGTCCGCTTAGAAAGTAATCATCTTTACGTGTTAGATATCCAAACTCAGACCATCAGCCAAAATCATAATGCTAGTCAATGTTACTAAAGTAATGTACAGTGAAAACGAACATAAACATTTATCAAGAAATGTAGCTCCAAAGTGTGTCATACAGTATGTGTAGGATCCACCTCAGTTCTCTCTTTCCAGGTTCTCTTCTACATGGCCTACCATAGTAACAAATGAAATCCATTAACAAGAATTTTCTCAGAGACCCCGCACGTGGACCTTGAGATCAGTAACGTTAGATAGGATCTATCCCTGCCACCCTTCCTCTGAAGGTGAGGAGGTTTGTGTGTGATCAAAGCATAAACCTACCCAAAACATGCATTAAGCACACAAACTATGAACAAAAGAGTCAAGAAGGAAAGAGAAAGAGAAAGAGAGAGATGTTGACCAAGCATCTTGTGGGTGAGCTACCTACCTTCCCCTCACACGCTCCATGGCGTTGAAATTCTTTAACAAAATCATGCACCTTTGATGCCTTTAAGCTTTTACCATATACCCCATGCAATTCCAATTGGCACTCCTTATATATTAAGAATAAGGAGTCGGTACCAGAAAAACACAGAAAAAAGAAAGGAACAACAACCAACTTAAAAATATTTCACGTCTTCCCTTTTCACCTCAAAGAAATCAAAGACTGGTAGAGAGAGTTCACGAGTTGTGGTGAAAAAAAAGAAAAGACAATTCTTATTCCCAACAGTCCCCTCAATTATTCTAGTACTAACTAAGAATTTCTTATTGAAAAAGCAAAAAAGAATACAGAAATGGGGCGTATTCCATGTTGTGAGAAGGACAACGTGAAAAGAGGACAGTGGACACCTGAGGAAGATAACAAGCTATCCTCCTACATTGTTCAGCATGGCACTCGCAACTGGCGTCTCATTCCCAAGAATGCTGGTTAGTCCTCTCCATTGTATATTGATATCGTTCATACTAAGGTCAATAAAAAACGAGCATTCATTCCTACTTGATTTTGCTTATGAAATAGGCCTCCAGAGATGTGGAAAGAGTTGCAGACTAAGGTGGACGAATTATCTTCGTCCTGATCTCAAACATGGCCAATTCTCGGATTCGGAAGAGCAAACCATTGTGAAGCTTCATTCAGTTTTTGGTAACAGGTACATTGAATATTTACCCATAGAAATTATTGTTCTTGGTGATTCTTTTTTTTATTATTATTGTTTTCTTAAATCCTTTACTTTAATGGGTGTTTAGATGGTCACTGATAGCAGCCCAGCTGCCGGGACGCACTGACAATGATGTCAAAAACCACTGGAACACCAAGCTGAAGAAGAAACTGTCAGGCATGGGTATAGACCCTGTCACCCACAAGCCATTTTCCCATCTAATGGCTGAAATTGCTACAACATTGGCACCCCCACAAGCAGCTCACCTAGCTGAAGCAGCCCTTGGCTGTTTCAAAGATGAGGTGCTCCACCTTCTAACCAGGAAGCCAATTAACTTCCACCGGGGACAGCATTCCACTGCAGCACTGGGGAATAACATCACAGATTACGTTACTTGTAAGCCAGATGAAAAGGACGCAACAGTTGAGAAGATTAAGTTTGACCTATCAAAGGCCATACAACATGAACCTGAAATGATGCCCGCAAACAAACCTTGGGACTCCAATGCAACTACATCTGCAAATTTTGCAATGCCATACGGTGTTTTCCCTACAATGTCTGGGTTTCAATTCTCTCCGGTGTCTTTCAGCAAAGGGCATGCATCTCAATGGAGCCAAAGTGTATGTACTGGAAGCACATGCACAGCCATGGATCAGCAAAGCCAGTTACATGAAAAACTTGAAGACGAAATTGGTGATGATTCTGATGCTACGAAGGAAATTAGAAATCTATCCAATATATTCAACTCCGATTGTGTCGTGTGGGATCTACCAGCAGATGATTTCATTAACCCCATGGTATAAGAAAATATTACAGAACGGAGGAAAGCAAGAAGCTCAACTTCTGAGACTAGATTATTAAGGAATAAATTTCTTAGATGATCAATGATACAAAATGTAAATAAAAGCTATTTTTACAACTATGAATACAGTCAATACACCAAAAATGAAAAGCATACTTTCCCTAACCAATTATTTCAGTACCCTCCCCCAACAATATCTTTGGTATTTTTTTATCAAGCAAAATATGATGACGAGGAGGATGTATCCGCCAGAATCTGTAAATATGGAGGGAAAAATTAGCCAAAAAGAATATTAAGAAAAAAAAAATCGAATTTAAACCACATAACATAATATATTTGGATTTTCTAGATAACTACCTCTAGTTGCTCTTCAGTAAATAATTCTTTCTGAACATTCCATGTATCAGCATGGGTCCGCCGGAACTCTGCAACTGCTTTAGTAACTGTAGATTTCACGGGTGATGGCTCCCCACTGAAGCGTGCGAGTAGTGTAACATGATCAGGCAACCAACTGAAAGAAAATAGTTAATGCAGTCAGATAATGACAAGAAAATACAGTGGAAAAGAATCAATAGATGCATTATCAATCCCTTCCAGTTTCTACAAAACAAAAATAAAATCCTGCCTGTGATTCTTATAAATCTATAGAGCTTAACACACAGATGCTTATAGTTCAAGAGATAAGAGTAAACTTTTGCCTGAGTTCACAAAAATATTTTGAACTTCTCTCTGCTGAACTTCAGACAAATACAGTTTTACCATCAATTGGAAAAGGTATGTTTGTGTATTAGATTATGGCTGTAACACTACCACTTAAATCACTTGTACTTCTAACGAGATAGGGGCATTGCATTTTTTACGTTTGATATTTGCTCCTTGTAAATAATCGCAAATGAACTCACATTTCCATTCCATGTGATGCAAAAATTGAAGACAACAGTACCAATATCATGAGGAAGGTATTTCACAATATTCCAAAAAAAAGTCTATTTTGTTTTAAATAAAATCAACTAAAAAATGTATTGACATACAACAACCTCAAAAGCCTTATCCCAGTAGATTGACCTAATGTTAACTTTTTTCAATATCTCGTAAGTGAATTTCACGGAATCATTACATGCATTCCAAATTACCAATACAAATCATACGGCATGGATTTTATTACTGGACAAACCTGGGCATGTCATATGGGGCTGATAATACAGAAGCTACCAAAGCTAGTACAGCACCATGAACAGATGCTATTGATGATCCAGAACTTGCATTTCTGTATTAGAAAATTTCCACACTTTATATCAAACTTGGCATGTTAGAGTTAATAAAAAATGAGAAATTACTAGATGACCATATCAGCTATTTAATTGACAGATAAAAAAATGTTTGTAAATCCATCTTGTAACTAACTATGATCTTCATGCCTACCATGACTTGTTACATAAAATATTTTGTAAGACAAACTGCAAGCACACCATGACTTGTTTTTTTTTCATGAATAGCAAATATCCTATAGTTAAAACAATCATGCTAGTATATTTTGCATTAATAGTATTTTAATGAAGGTCCAAAATTAAAACTAGAGATATAATCCACAAGACCATGCACAATGGATAAACATGATGTTAAATTAAAAGAAATGAACCAGAATTTAGGCTTGCTTCAAACCCATTTCTGTAAAAAAAAAAAAAAAAAAAATTTCAAAGAAAGAAGAGGCAAAGAATAACCTCGACTTTCTTCTCTTTTGTACAATATTTGCCTCCTTATAAGCTCTATCATGGAAATTTCTAGCAAGATCTTCATCTCCGCCCTTCATTAAGCCTGCTAAAACTGCTGCAGCATGTTCTCTTACCTAGAGAAAAGATTAAGTCTTACATAATGAGATGATTTAAAATGAATTACTCATAATCATATAAGACTAATGTAAATGACAACCATAAATAATGGATGAGCATAAGAAAAGCAACATGACACATGTCAGTACATGATTTCCCTAAAATATATGTTCATACAGATTTTGCCCGCACAAGGAAAACAGCTATTGGTAACTACAAACAAACATTTTAAAGTATAACATGCTTTCCTCTTCAGGCAAGTCACACAACCTCCCCTTGTATATGATCTTGGTCTCGTCCACAACCCAATTTTTAAAGGGGAAAGACTAAAGAGATGCTTTGCTACTTAAAAAGTAGTGTCCACACTAAGGTCAAACCTTTTCTACAAGGATGGCATGTTCTATAAAGTACCCAAATTTCTAAATATAAAAAGGAGAAAAAAAAATATTTTGCATTTCTATTCAAATAGCTTTTAAGAAAGAGCTTTGCCTCAATTTGATTGTCTACTAGTAACTTCTCAACAGTTCTCCAAATTTCTTGCTTCTTTGAACTTGAGAGAATATAAGTGTGCCTGTTAAAGAAGGAACAGAACTTTACTTGCATCTACTTCAGAACAAAAATATGAAATCACTTCAAATAAATGAAAATAAATAATTATCAATGAAAAAAAAACTCTGTTAAGAACAAGTAGCTTAATACAATTACTTCATTAAGAAAATATTTCCACATGAAGCTAGATGCCTATAATGAATAAGCATGCAACCATTTAGAGTATGGTACGCTAAAGCAAACCAATCACAAGATCATCATACCTGTACATGAATGTACGCAGATATGTCAATGTAGCAGATCTAGTTCGCCAGTTGGAATCATTGGCAGCAGTAAGAATCACAGATACAGCCTTCTGAAGGTGAGGTTCCCAAACAATCATCCATTTAAGCAATTCAAATGCTACCTTGGCTAATGTTGACAAATCCTTATTTGATGTTTCCTTCAAAAATCAAAAGCATATAAAATAATTCAGAAATGTGATAAACTGATACCTTCCCTATTTGAATGATCATAGAATCAAATAGAACACAAAAAGAAAATAACATTTCTACAATTTATTATTAATACAGTAATCATAGATTGACACTTCTCTTTCTGTTTAATTGATCACTGAGCTGGTGTAACCACAAAAGTTACATCTCAATTAAAGTGTCCTTAAATGGATTTATCAAAAGTATAAAAACTTGCCTATAGCAAGAAAAACCACCTATTAATATTAATATTTTATACAAGCACACTGACAAAAAGACCCATTCACATTTATTCTTCCAAACGCCTCAAAATATTAAGAGATTCAAAGATTTCAAGAGCTTATTTTCTAGATTTGATTATAAGCTTCTTGGACAACCTTATTACTGTTTTACCACTTTGGTGGAACCAGAATCTTGGAAGAATGTTAAAGCTGATAGAAAACCAAGTAAACATATATCATCCTATAATTAATTCCTGGAAGATGATAAGACTCAAAATTTGGAGTTTCTAAGAGAATATAGTGCTAAAGGCTTGAGACAATTAAAAGCATACACAATAAACCAAACAAATTGTCAAAATGAAAACATAAATCAATGAAAATCGCATGATAAGTAAAGAAATCAGAAAACAGTTACAATGCAGTCAAACAATAAGTAAAAAGTTCAAATTATTAGAGTCAAATATATAGCTCAAACCTGCAAGCAAATCACAGGATATAGAAGTCCCACAAGCACATCGAGCAGATATGAGGATCTCCCAGACTTCAATGATGAGATGATGAAGTGGAGTAGCTACATGTGTTTGAAATAGTAAACAATTAGCAAATAATTTGATAAGTAAAAACAAAATCTATAAGTTCTATGCTTCCATTGGTACCGTTTCCATCCATTTAATGTCATCTTGTGAATCACCATCTAGATGCCCATTTTGAGAACCTGAATCTACAGGATTCACTACTTTATCTGATTGGGTAGCAATCTGAATGTTCACAACTGCTTCAGCTGCTCGCTCTGTAAGAAACTGAACCCAGCTTTCATCTTTCATCAAACTATCAACATTGTCGTTTCTCTCATCCTGTGCATTATCATGACGGCTTGAATGATAGAGCCTAATGTTAGAGCACAATATAGAAAGGGTAACCCCTAGAGCCTCCCTCACCTGTTGCATAGACAAATTGAAATAGGTCAGAACCACAAACAAATAATAAAACTTGTAAGCAATTGTATATTCGTATTACTTAACCAAAAAAAGTTTCAGTGTACGCCATTTATTTACACATCTATTCCAATTTAAAACATGGATGTGTTGAGAAGGAAATGGAGATCTTATATGGTCATATACAACCAGACCACACATAAGTTAATGTATAGACTGATTATTTTGATAAAATTTCTTGCAAACATTTCCCTTTTTTCTCGTGATTTTTTCCTTTGTCTTGAAGACCTTACAAAGCTATCTAATGCAAGGACTATTGTAAACTCACAAAAATATATGTATTATTTCTAATTCACACCAACCCTATATATATTTAATTCTATAATGAGATAAACCAAACACAGTTTTATATACAAGAATTAAGGATACTTGGTAGTATATGCCTAAACATCCAGTGATTCAATAGGCCTTCAAAAAATCAGTTATCCTTTGTCCCTTTTCCTCACATAAATGCTAGTAAGGTCCACCTTAAGAATGTAATCATTAGCTAATAACATAACAAAAAGTGAGAAAACAAAATAAATGTCAAAGGAAACAAAGAAATAGTTGTTAAAAGTTAAAACCATACATTCAAACAGCAGAACTCCAAGGTGACATGAAGACAAAAGTTGCAAGGATAACCAAGAAAGATCATGTACTTCATTAAAGAATATAAATTGATATAAATGAATCTACAAAAGTAAGTGACATCAATTTGATATAATTGCATAGTAATAATGTAGGTTCAGTTCAATAATATTAAGTGGTTGTACTCAACTAATTAGTATCGAGAGCTTCAACTCATTTTAGTGCGAATTTAGTGAGTGTTGAGGCTAGTTGTATTTAACATTGATAATGTAGTGATAACAATGTAAAAGATATTTAATTTACAAAAATGATAAATGTTGAAAGTGACGATGTATATTTTAGATAAAACTATTTGATATCATTAGAATTTGAACTATAATCAGTCTAGGGTTTTGTGGTGTTATTTCCTGACTCAAAATTGGCTGGCAACGGGTAGGAGGGAAAATAATCAAGGAGGAGGATAGGAAGGGAGAATTCAAATACATGACTGATTAAACATATGAGATCAGAGGGAACACTTACTTGGGCTGATGAGTGGCACATATTACCAAGAACTTCCTTCAGAAGTGTATTGTGGAGCTGGATTTCAGCTACTGGCATTTTCTGTGGGGATATTTCTATAAGTGCAGCCGCCAAAAAAGTATATCGTTTAGCTGTTACTGTGGTAGCTACTGTTGGAGGTAAAGGTGTCATCAAAGAATCCAGAATTTTCTGTCTTAAAAGAGGAACTCTTGTTCCATACTTTCCTTTACCGGTAACTGCATATCGTATGCAAGATGCCCACTCTGAAACTGATTCAACAGATTGGGCTAAAATGATGTTCTTCAACTGAGGC
>PYAF01001680.1:1132898-1147189 GCA_007407185.1 Glycine tomentella | reverse complement strand
AACGAGTTATGGATTTGTCTGCTAAGCTTTGGAAACTTGAATCTCCCTGACCTCCTCTTGAAGCAGTTTCAGTATCAGTTATTATATGAACATGAGAAAGACTAGTCAGTGTCTCATTGAAGAAACCCTCTTCCTGAAAAGTTTGAGTTAAAGTTCCTTCAAGTGATGATTTGACATGGCCTTGCAAATCCTCAAGTACAGCAGATTTCTCACCATGAGACAATTTATATGGAGATTCCTTTAATAGTGTATTCAAAGCTGAAATTGCAAGTATCCTTGTCTGAGGAAGTTGACTTTTCAAATTCTTCAGGAAGTGTCCTAAATGAGAAACAACATGAATAACATAAACACATTGCACAAAATAAGTGCAGTAATACTGACTTGGAATGTGCATGTTAGTGTATATGAGTAACTGAGTTAGTTACTCATATACGCCTACAGTGCAAAAGGCAAGAAACAAACCAGCAGTTTCACTCAGAATTTTAGATGATGAATTTGGATGGTTCCTAGATGCCAAAGCCAGCAGGAGCAGCACTCTATTAGCCATCAAGTTATACCTGAAAAACTGAAACTATTAAAATCAATGTTTTAAATACGCAAAAGAATCTACAAACATGACGTTTAAACTAGTTAACAAATTGGGAGGCAGCATGTCTTAGAATGTGGGATTTGGGCCTAACTCAACCCCAAAAGCTAGCTCATAGTACTCAGGTTGTCTCCCACTTATATATTCTATTGTGGCCTTATTTCTAGCCGATGTGAGACATGAGTTTTCCCCAACACACCCAGCACTGTTGGGCATGGTGCGTGAATCACAGGGTGGATGGCTCGTTTAATGGATCTAGAGGATAGACTCTGATATCATCTTAGAATTTGGGTTTTGGCCTAACTCAATCCCAAAAGGTAGCTCATGAGGTGAGGGTTGCACCTCAATTATATACTCTATCTTGACCTTATCTCTTTAGCCAATGTGGGACTTGGGTTTTTCCCAATAAACTAAAACAAATAAATAAGAAATAGCGCAGACAGAATCTAAATATGCATGAGCAACTATTCTATCATTAGTGTCAAATGATTTTCAAACTAAACTAATTAACATTTACCTCCAATGCAAACCAGTAGAATCAAAACTCATAGAGCCAATCTGAGAAACCAAATCTGAAAACTCCAGCCCACCAGTATGATTTTCTTTGTTTGACATCCTGAAAAAGCTTCTAGATACTCCAGAAAATTGAATGTTGTACTTCACAAAAAGCTGTTGAAAGCAAGGAAAAGTTAAACACTATAAAGCACATAATGAAACTGTAATAATCAGATGCAGGATGTTTACCTCATTAATTGCTTTCTGAGCTTTCAAGGATTCATGATGCGAACTTCAAGAAGAAACCAGGAAAGTATTATTCTCTAATCTCTAATCTCTAATGTTACACAGTACAAAAATTTTCATGTAAAACAAACAGAAAAAGAGATTACCTTGAAAGAATTGCCAAGATAAATGAAGAGAATGACTTTGGATCCTGAAATCAAAGAAAATAACGAGACATTAAAGTATTTTAACCATCCAAAAAGACAATTTTAAGAACATCATCCTTGACAATCACCGTTGTCAAATGCTTGAGAACTGTTTGTGAGGCAAGGACTGAACAGGAACCCAACACTGCATATTCCTTGGCATTGGTATCCTGCAAGTTATGGGTAAGAGTGATAACACATTTTGAAATCATGGATGGCCATCTCTTGATCAGCTTCACTAGAGATTTCCCTGCAAGCCTGGATCATACGAGAAATTTCAATCAGGCATACAAAAGTACTGTAGCAGTCTTAAGTAAAGCAGGCATGTTAGATTATGGAATGAGATACTGTTGAAGTTGTAGAGTTTTTAGGGAAGAGGGAGAAATAGGGATAAAAGAGAGATTGAAACACTGAATTGATATAACTGAGATGTATTAGAATGTATTAATAGGTTTAAGGTTAGATAAAAACAAGAGCACTCTAACCCCTATATATACTAATCATAATCCTAGCTAAATGGGGAAGGGAAACAAACCATGACAAGATAAGGAAATATGAAAACTAATCTTAAGAAATAATGAGAAAATAGGGAAATTAATCTTATGTTCTAAAAATAAAGAGAATCAGTATAAACATTTACATAGCAATTTAATGAAATAGAAGCATACTCAACTTCTATTACACATTTACACGTGATACCCCAAAAAAGCACCAAACACAGTTTGAATTATACATTGATACCATTGCACATATTTTTTTCCTTTACTTTACTTTTGTAAGAGAATTAATTTCATTAGAGAAGAGACAAACAAGTTCAAGAGAAGATGAAAAGATATCCACCTAAGCAATCACTAACAGATGATTATCATTGGTGTTTTTCAGCTTTATAAACTAGCTTCATTTGCCAGGATGAATAAATCATCAGTTGACTTAACAGGCAGTGCAAGGAGTCTTACTCAAACATGAAGAATCTTTTCTTTGATTATAATGTGAGGAATAAAACCTAGTTATCAATTCCGAATAGTGGCACATACCAGCCAGCGAAGACAATGTTATAGAAAGATAAAGGAAAGCAGGTTGGCTGCTATTTTAAATATTATAATATAAACAGAATAATTTATACCACACATTTAAATACTCAAAAATTAAAAACTATATATCCAAAATTAAATAAATTCATGGTAAATAATAATCCACAGTTTACAAATATAACCTAGGAACAATAACTAATAAGAACATAGGAATGAAGTAAAAAAAATGAAAGATGAATTTGAAATTAAACAACACATTCGATAAACTTCAGAAAATGTGAACTGTGTGAAGTACAACAGGAGATAGAACAGAATACAGGAAAAATAGACTACATGTAATGTGTGAAGGAAGAAGAAAGAACAAAACACAAACACACCAAAAAAGAATACATCTGCGAGAAGTGAAGTGTAAACAGAGACTAAGATGAGTGAGTTCTGATGCGTGAACAGAAACCAAAGGAAGAACAGATTCCCATGAGTAGTTGGTCATTGGTTGGAAATTTCAGGGCTGGCGTGCCAGCAAGCAGCAGGTCACTGGGTCAGACAACAGCGTTCAAAACATAGGTAACATTTTTCCAGGAATGATTGAGGAAGAAGGGTTTCATAAACATGATATTTTTGAAGCAAAAAACACATCAGATAAATTGTTGTGTGTGTGTGTTTTGGGGGGGGGGGGGGGGGGTTGCAATTTTAACTCCAACAACAAAAAAAAGACAACATTGCAGGGGTAAAAATGGGTTTCTAAAGCCCATCACAGTAACGTCACTGCAGTGTGGGAAAAGCTGTTAATTTTGCTAGGGTTGCAGCCACTACTGAATTTGTCTAGGGAAGCTCCGCTACACTGCTGTAGGGCCCTATTGTCTACTATGAAGTACAATTTGACATAAGGATCCATACCATAGCATGGAGATTAAAACTTCAGCAGTGACAGACGACACTTTTTAACTCCCTTTCCTTTCCGCTTGCTATAAACTATTGTCCATTTGTTGTACACAATTCCAAAGTCTTCGCAATGTTAGACCAATAATGATGTAACTATCTAAATGCTACATAAAAGCCTGTATCTGAACTGATTTTATTCTGCTATTTTTTGCTCCTTCAAAAAGAACTCTAGATTCTGTTTGTTCATTGAATATGGCAAAACTTACTAGATGAGATTAAATATGGAAAATAAATAAATATGCTATATATCAAATCACGTGCTTACGCAAAAAAAAAATCATAATATAAAACATTTATGTTTCCATTAGCCAAGGGTTTCTCACTTACAGGCGGACAGTTTCATAGCTATGCAACGAGAGACTCAACAAATCATCCATCAACATAGTCACATGATCAGATGGGCAGAAATTCCCACTTGTACGGTAAAGATGATAGGATGCTTGTGAAGACCTCCATGTATTGTGCATAAATGCCTTGTCAATAAGAGCCCACCTAGGTCTGGATATACCACAAACATCAGATATTTATTAAAAGGTCTTGGAACACTGTTCCTGTAATCAAGAAAGATGAGTTCTCAAAGTATTAATACCTTTTCTTTGCTTTAGAATGAGATGACACAATAAAATTAATGGGGGGTTCTATTATGGCAGCAGATTCTAATTTCCAAGCCTGCCTGTGACTAGACCACTCATCATACTCCAAACTTCCTGTGTAGAAAAAAGGAAATAGAATAAATTAGGCAGTGCATGTACAAACAGAAAACAGAGAAATAAGTAAAAACTTAATCAGATGTAGAAGTCAATACCATAGTTTCCTAAAGCATCAATGATGCGAATAATCAGTATCAACAGGATGCTGTCATCTGATTTTTTCTCCAGGACATATCTATTAAACAAAAAAGATTAACAGGATTTGTGAATGGCACAAGAACATAAGTTGAAGGAACAATGTACAGAGTAGCATTAAAGTGTGATCCTTACTTGCAGGCTGCATGTACAACCTCAGTAGCTTTTTCTCTCAGAGCAGTACTACCAACAGTACAACCTGTGGCCCCAGCAATTAAAAACATATGGTTTGAATCTTCAACCATTCCATTCCTAGAGTCTGGGACAAAATCGGGCAAACAAGAAAAAAGTCCTTGCAACGATGATTCAATACGCAAAAGAGTCACTTTCAAGTGCTCTTTCTCATCTCCTGCATGACAAAGTACATTCAATATAGCAAAATGCATACATTTGTATTAGCCTAGTAGGAACTTCTTCATGGAACACTAGCATCCAAACACATCTACGTGTCATGATCAACAAATCATATAACAGAAAAAAGTGGGGGGAAAATCAATTCCAAAAAATCAGAATAATCAGTATTGACATAGATGATTTCAAGAAATAAAAATTCAGAATCAATACCAGATTTCTAACTTTGTCAAAAAGGAACTGAAATAATTATCTTGCTAAAAGGATGACAGGATAAAACATAAACTACTTAAGACAAGCTTATTTGTTATATACCTTGGTCAGCATGGATTTTAGTCTGGCATATATTCAACAGATCATCCAAAGCTGACTTGAAGTGAATGTCTAAAAGCTCATTTGCAAAATGAACTTCTTCATCACAAGGAATATGCCACTTTGGGATCAACTTTTCATCAGTGGAAAAACCTTTTGTGCTAATCCATTCTTCTAGAGCAACAGCATCAGGGTGACTATAAACACACCTACAAACCAAAAACTTTAATGTTTGAATGTCCAGATAAAGAAATAAAACCACAGAATGAGGGGGGGAACTGAATAAACATAGTCAAACCCTTCTATATACATACTTATACTGATCTATTGGATAATAATGAATCTGACTTCCAAGAAGGGACCGAAGAAGATGATCAGCAGCCCCATTAACCTGTCATTGGAAGTAACAAAATCAAATTTAGAGAATCAATGGATCACTCCATTATTAACCACCAAAGTTCATGTTAATCTGTAAGAGAACATAGTCAACTTATTTGAATAAACAAATCAAGCATGGGAAGAATAAGACCTTCCAAGATGGTGAGTCAAAAGCCAAGAAGATAGCTTCTTTGAATTGATCCTTGTAGCTCAGGATCACTGGACCTCCATATGTGATGCCAACTGACAATATCTTAAGTTGATAGTCAATTGAAGCCTCAAGAGCTGGTGAAATTGAGGATCTAACCTGAAAAAAAAAAAAAAAAAAAACTCAGCTTTCAAGAAAATCCAGAAGCAACATTGCAATGAAAGATAACCACAACTGACCAAAAAAAGGTACCTTTGATGAAGCAGAAGCATCAAAAGTTCCTCCTCCTCCAAATCCAGTGCGTGGTGTTCCTTTTAAAGAAGATATCACAGACAGTAATATTGGCTCAACAAGTTGACTAACTGCTTCTTCCGGGTTCGAGTGAACACACGCACAACAAAGCAGTCCAACCTCTGCAACAGCACCGGGAAGAATATTTGTCCTCACAAACTTGGAAATTTTCTTCAAAGCCTATTGACATATCAGTGAAGAGAAAGACAATATATTAGCCAAGAAATTGTAGTAACTATGAAGCATTTTTAAATCATAAGCAATACCTGATTATACAGTGATTTTGAAAGCCTCCCAAACAGAATTTCAAGCACACAGAAGTAGTATGGACCATCATCAACCAGGAAAGTTCCTGTTGCTGCTGATGATTGCAGACCTTCATTTCTAATGTACCAGAAACCAGTTTTCCGATTATAAGCAACATATAAAATCCAGTTAAACAATTATTTTCCAAATAAAGTAACATGAACAAGAGAGAACCTTAGCACCATTACTTACATAACACTGCTGGGTTCCAAGTGTAGAAGTAAGGAGAACAGGCGGCATAAGAACTCATCCAGCCACTCTGAAAAGCGGATCATTGGCATAAACGACAGGTCATCAATTTTATCATCCAATAAAGCCAACTGCATTTACAGGGTAGATAGGTTAAGATTCATCTATAGTAGTAAGAAGTTTTTCATTCAATACATCAAAAAGTTGAAAGCTCACATTTGAAAATATGGAACCAATTAATTGCATGGTAGCCAAGGTTTTTGGAGGGTCATTAGCATCCATGCCAAGTAATGCATTGGATAATGAAACCCCCACAAGATCAATGAATGTTTCATCACCACCACCAAGATCAATTGGTTTCATGGAGGAAGCTGATACAGATGTATAAAATAGTGAACGCCCGACAAATGCCACTGACATAACGGCAATTTTCAACTGGTGGGTGGCAGTCATCTGGCAAGGCAAAATGAATTTGGTCAGAATAACAAAGTAATCTAATAAAAATATATCATTTATGTTGACAAATCATATCCTTCACAAGACATTATCATTTGGATAGGAAAAATGAATTTGGTCAAGAAAACAAACTAATCTAATAAAATATATCATTTACACATTCACAAGAATATATCATCATATCATATCCTTCAGGAGACATTCTATCAAAAAAAATATTATGCTTTGGATATGCCATTGACCACATATAGCTATTGAAATTCTAACATAAAATTCATGCAGAAGTACTAACCGTCTCAAGGGCCATTCGAAACCGAGATGCCACAAATGGCAGAACCAATGAGGGTTCTACATAGGACAGTATAGAAGTTGCTGCAGCAACTGTCTCAGAGAGATGCTCATTCTTGCTGTATTGACCACGGTCAATTAACTTTAGCACTGAAGTAACAAAGAAAACCCTCTCTAATTCCCCAAGATGCCATTCGGAGGGTCTGCTATTATTTATGCCCCTATAATACAGAACTTCTTCAGTTGCACAAAACAGACAAAAAATAAAATAGATGACAAATTATAATCAATTCTTACAACTGTTCATTCCGTAGACGCTTTTGAAATTGAAACACCAAATGAAACAAAAATCGCTCCAATGCGTAGGTCCACCGACCCCCATTTGAGGGATGATAATATCTACAAGAATAAATGCCAGTTAAAAAAATTAAGGAAATAACTGAATCGTGAAGACAAAGAAATCTTAGTTAAGCAAAATAATCAGAGTAATAAGTGAGCAAACAAACTGTTCCAAAATGTTGATTAATTTCTCAAGGTGCTTTTCTGATGAACTACCAC
Organism: Glycine tomentella; assembly: GCA_007407185.1. NCBI lineage: Eukaryota > Viridiplantae > Streptophyta > Magnoliopsida > Fabales > Fabaceae > Glycine > Glycine tomentella. The sequence continues at coordinate 1,139,582 of PYAF01001680.1, read as the reverse complement.
GTTTTAGTAAATATACCTGCAGTTGCAATTAAAAAAGATTATTAAACTAAAATTAAGAAACCAGAACATGGTTCCAATGTTATAATTTCACAGAAGTAACAGAATATTTGCTTACTATTGATTTGGCAATAGCCTTTGCAGGAGTGGAAGTTTTATTGGAGAACAAGAACCTAGTATTTCTCGGGACATCCAGTGAAAAGGGATATGATCCACTTCCATTTGCAACAGGTACCTATGATTTACAAGATATAGATCAATTAGCTGTTATGAATAGGTAACAAAATTTACACAAAACATGGTAGCTCAAAACATGGGTGTAGCAATAGGTCAACTATTGTAAGCAACATTGCCAAAAGAGTTTACATGCTCACCTCAAACATATTCAAGTATCTAGCAAAAAGCAAAGGCAAGAAGCACTCCCAGTCAACATTGTGGTAATTTTTTACAACACGAGCTATAACATCTGCCCATTGATTGTTCCAGAATTGACAATTTGGTATAGATTCCCACAAGTCTATACACTCTGTTATCCAATCCCTGCCAATCCAATTATAAAATTTAATTCGAAGGAAGTCATGTCAGATATCACATCAAAAAAAAATTCTAAGAATTTTATGCTTACTGTGTAAAAAAGGCCTGATTATCCAGATTTGTTGGGAGAAACAGTCTTGCAAAGCCAGAACCTTCAAAGGATGAATTATGCCATGGGTTTTGCAATAAAGATCTACAAATTATCCAACCCAAAGAAAAGGAATTAAGAAGAAAACAAATTAAATCAAAATCTCAAAGTTGAAAAAATAATATAAAAGTCCTAATACAGGTCCAGCATGATTCCACTCACTGGAACTATTTATCCAACCCAAAGAAAAGGAATTAAGAAAAAAAACAAAGTAAATCAAAAGCTCAAAGTTGGAAAAAGAATATAAAAGTCTTAATGCAGGTCTAGCATTATTCCACTCACTGGAAGTATTGATCCACAGAAAATTCACTTAAACTCAGCTCAGCATCAATATCAAGTACAAAATAAATAAAAGACAAACTCTCATAATAATTCAACATTATGCAGAAACAACGCCAGAGCACTCACTTAAACTCAGACCATATCTCAAAGGCAGAACCTGATGGGAAGAATCTCCGGCAGGACTGAACAAGGGAAGTTATAGTTTCAAAATGTCGTTGTTTTATTCTCCAACCTTCTGGTCCTGTACTTCTGCAGCAATAATATAATTCAAAATCCCCAACCTCAAATTTTGAAATCTCATAAAAAGAAATAAATTGTTCAATATTAAGTTCAACTCCATATTTTGATTTAGCAAGAGCCCAGAGATTATTAAAGTTTAAAAGTAAATGGAAAAAAATATAACACCGAATTCAAAAGTCAAACTTAAGCTTATAACAAAGGTAACTTGTGGATTTATTATTGCCACGTCAAGGATTAAATCCTCAGGACTTGCCTTCTTTTATTTTATTTTTCCTTTGCTTTCATTGAGCTAACTAAGAATCACAAATTAAGTACAGAACAGAATAACTTTAAACCAATTAAGGCTGAAGCAGCAACAGCACTGATACAAAACTCACCTAGTAAAATGTGTGCTAACCAGTGTATCATACAGTGGCCTCCATTCAATAGTCAGTGAAATCTTTTTCCTATATTTGTTGAGTAGTCTGACTAATAAATTTCCCCATCTAACCTAATAAACAAAAAATGGCACAATCATTTAAGAGCAAGAAGAGACATAAAGAGAACAAGAAAACTCTGCATCTCATCCAAGTCAAAATGCAGCAGCACCTGAGCATAAAGCTTATTACGGGACACATGAAATATCTCAAGGCCCTTCTGAATAAGGTTGCGAACATCCTCCAAAGCTACATCACTTTTTGCCTTTATGAAACTGCACAACACACGTAAAAAGTTAGACTTCAACCCAACAACCAACTCCATCTGGATACAAGCCATGAGTGAAAAGAAAAAAAAAAACACTCGCGTCCACTACTTATATATTATGCAGTTTTGGAAGTAAAAATAGAGCCATTACTTATAACCAAGGTTTTTACAAAAAGGTCCGTGACAGCAATTTCAGACACAACATCAAGGCTTTTGGAATCACTGCGACCATATTTGTCTGCTATTTCCCACAATGTAAAGGAAAGCAACAAAACTGCAACCGCAACTGCATTTTAAAACCTTGCTTATAACAAAAGTATTCCACTGGATAACATACACCAAAGCAAGCAATACCAGTATTACACACAACCTCGGCCAGTTAATATACAATATACGAAATCACTGATACTGATAGAGTTAAGTAAGCATACTATATCTTCAGAATACACAGTCAAAGAAATTACTTAATCTTATTAACTTGTTTTGAAAGGGAAAAACAATCATTATTTCCTTGTAATTTAGCAGAATATAACATGTTAAACCAATTTAATCACTCTCCAAAACTATTTTTTCCATTCACATAATAAGCCAAACTGCTCACAAAACCATGAATCTCACACTCCTAAGCCTTTCAGTAACTTCTAACAACACTTCGCAACCTTCGATCGCAAATTCTACATCATTTTCCAAAACCTCGCACCACAGCACTTGCTAAAAGTCAAAACTATAAAAAAAAAAAAAAAAAAAACGGAAAATCAATCAAAACGATATTCCAGAATTTTCCGAATTGAGCCGTACGGCAGAGAAATACAGCGAAAGCCAAAAGTAGGATAAAATTGAAGAACGAATTAGGGAAAAGGAAAACGCTGAGATTGAGAAATTGAGGAGTGCTGAAACTGACAGGTCGAGGACGGAGATGAATTTGAGAGTGGAGTAGACGGAATCGGGATCGTCGGAGCGGAAGGAGGAGTTGACGGCGGCGATGACGCGGGCGAAGGAGTCGCGCTCGCCGGTGGTCTGAGCCGCCACCGGCGGCGGAAGCCATGCATTGTAGAGATGCATTTTTGCTGTGTTCGTTCTTTGTTTTGATTGATTTTTTTTGGAGGAAATGCGAAAAATAAGTTTGGTGGTGTGAATGTGTGTTTATATAGGTGTAGAGTTGAGGATTGAAGGTTGGGAGCAACTTTCTTAACAAGAAAGGTGAATTAAGAGAGAGTTTGTAATAAAGTACTACTATTGGAACAAAATGAGACTTAATTAGGGGTTTTGCATTTTGGGATTGACTTTACACAGCCTTCGTCATCAGTTCAGATTCAAGGTGCGGAATTTACTTTAAAACCCCCTTTTTTTTACTTATCTTTCTTTCAGATGCTAATTATCTCTAGCTTTCAGATGCGAATCCTTGTAAGATCCCAACAGTAGTAAATTCCAATTTTGCAAGGACTAAACTCATTTTTCTTTTTAACACTCTTTTAATTAAATTATCACACCCATTTAGTTCACTTCACAACTAAACTAAACACTCAATTTGTAGAAAAGAACTTTGATTTTGATTTCGATTTCAACCCCCACATAATACATTACTGGGGAAGGGCGAAAAGCTTTAAACAAGTTTAAGCCCTCAAACTGATGAATAGCTACAGTGATTATAAAAAAACTAAATTACACCATTTAATAATTAAATTTGTTAATATCTTGTATTATTTTTTCAAACGCATCTTTTTAGTCTTTCAATTTAATTATTTTCTTCTAATTAATAAGTAACTTAATCATATTCTTCAATCTTATTCGAACGAAAATGAATTTATCATGTTAAATTTTGGCATTTATTATAAAAATATTAAGTGTTTTTGTAAAAGAAAATCTAAAAGATAACTTAGAGTCAAAAAAAGATAAAGAAATTTTTTAAAAAAAATCTTATATTTAATATTCTTAATTTGGGAATAAAAGAAAAAGTTATAGTATTTGTTAATAAACTATATTCATGTAACCATAAAAATCTAATAAGTATACATTCATATTTTCTCTCTAATAATATAAAATAATTTTATATTATTATTTAATTTATAAATTATTATGAATAATTAAAAGTTTATTGACTTTCACAATAATATTTATTATTTTAGATAATTAATTAAATGGTTACAATCAGTTAACTTTTTAACATTCATTATATTTTTTTAAAGAAAAGACATTTATTAACATTTATTATAAAACTTTATAAAAAACATAGAAACATTAAATATTAATTTATGACAAAAGAAGACCAACATTAATTTACCAATTTTTCATATATAAATTTACTAATTTGCCCTGCTTTTGGATGAGAAATAAAAAATTGACACATTACCACAAACTTTTTTTTGGAATAACTTTTATATATATATATATATATATATATATATATATATATATATATAATTATATCAATGTTGAAAGTGTATCTGGATGACAGTATAAAATAATCATTAATTTTTTTTAAGAAGTGTGAAATAATAAAAATAGTTTCTATAAAAAAATATTTAATGCTATTAATATACTTTAATCCTGTAATTTAATAAAAATATTCTATTTATATATTACTTGGTAAATATTTTTATGATGTTTCATGTTGAAGTCTTATGTGCTATTTAAATATCGATTGGGAGATGAAGTTTATTTTTCCAATTATATGTTGTGTTGGTTCAAAATCCTTATATTATATCATTGAAAAAATGATTCAAAATTATTTATCATTTGAATCACATGTAGTGGTGAAAATAAGTCAAATTTAGTTAGGCCTAGTCTTGACCTGATTCAAAAATATAAAGTTTAGTCTCAACTATTCTTTTGTCATAGGTTTTTTTGGTCTGACCTATTCAAAAATCTAAATTGGACTACAAACCTAGTATAAAAACCTATTTTTTTATAAGAAATTTAATTTTACAAAATACTTTAAATCAATTTAATAAAGTTAAAGAAATAATTTTTAAATAGCAACATGTCTCAACATCTTTCTTATATTTTCAAATAAGTAATAATCATTTTACAAGATTTTCAAGGTAATTTTTGAAGTGATTGATTATCCACCTTCATAATAAGGAAGAATATTTTTAGAAAAAAAATATTATTTTTTTAAGTTTTAATATATATATATATATATATATATATATATAATAAATAGGTTGGTATGATAGGTTTAACAGATTCTTTTAAAGTTTGAAACTGACATTTTTATTTAAACAAACTTTTCAAAAAGTCTTAGTATGACTTTTATAATAAACAAGTTAGGCTAGGTTAAAAGTATCTAATAAATGGTCTGATCCATTTTCATCCCTAATCATATGTTAATTAAATAACTAATTGATATAAAAAGATATTTAGTTCAATTAATTGAATAATATGCCTGAATTGTTATAAACTATTTGGTGTTTGAGTTTAATTTTACATGATAAAAAAACTAACTAATTGTTTATGCTAATAGTAACATGATTAATTTTCTATCTATGAATAGTGGTGGATCTAAGACTTTGGGTTAGTGTTGATAATTATCATTATGATATGATTGGATTCAAACAAGAAGATAAGATATATAAAATATAAAATTTTAAGATAAATATTTATATTTTATTAAAATAAAATGATGCATTTACTTGTTTTCACGTGTGAATTGATAAAGAGGTTCATATGTATAAAATTAGGATACAAAATATAATATTTTAAGATAAATATTAATGTTTTTATTGAAAGGAGGGGATGCATTTGTCCACCCTCACTCTCAAATAGATCCGCATGTATCTATGAATCTTAATAATTGTTTAGAAAAAATTATTTTTGTATTTTTCTATTAAATTATTTAAAATGTAAAGCAAATTAATCCAAACAAAAAATTAAAAAATATAACGTTGGTATTTTTTTTCTGTTTCATTTTAACCCGTTGGATCACTTGGATGTCCACATCTCACGATTTTATTTATTTTTTTACCATCGCGAGATATCCGGTGTTACTTAAAGTTAATTAGTATTTTATATCATATTACTATTTAACAAGGAAAAGTAACTGAAAAGGAAATTGAGGTTGAAACCTAATTGTCATTTGAACATTATAAACTTGTGTATCTGATTTGGACATTCGAAACTTTATCTCTTTAAAAAAGTCTGACATAATACTCCTAAAAAAAAAAAAGTCTTGCATAATAGATGCCATCTTGTTGAAGAAGAAAGAATGAAAGATACATGTCACTTTAGAAAGAAGTTACTCTTATCTTATATGTTTTAAATTAAGAATTTTTATTTATTTTCTTATTTGCAAGAAGGCTTATGAAACACAGATCGGTTCAGATAAATCTGAAGGCAAAACATCTCTATAAAATATTACAGAATAAATAACGATAGTATTATTTTTTATATATTACTATTTAATCACAAATTATGTATGGAAAATGTCTTGACTATTATAATAAATTAATAACAACTTAAAAAATCATATCAATTATCAAATATGATTTCTAATTGATTTACAAAATAAATACTTTTACATTTGATGGAGCATGCATGTTAAACTAAATATTATATTTAAAATTAAACGAATAACTTGATAAAATTTAAAACATCAAAATTTAATACGTTAGATTTAAAGTATCAATATTAAAAGAAGCTTGCTAACGTATTTTTTATATAAGAAACAAGTATTTTAGCAACCTAAACTTTACAAGAATCGAAGATATAACTTATTAAAATACAAAAAGAATAAACATGAGTAGATGTAGTTAAGAAATTCCTTTAAGTTTCGCTAACAAGCATTAATTTGTTTTTTTTTT
>PYAF01001680.1:1120634-1132798 GCA_007407185.1 Glycine tomentella | reverse complement strand
ATTTGTATTATATTGTTAAAAATAAAAGTTAAACGCTTCTATTTTCAATATATTTTTCACATTCATAATGAAATTGTTTTGTCACCGTGAGTTTATCATAATTCATAATTAAATTTGAACTTAATTTCATAAATTATGTTATGAGTGAAATTTTTTAAATATTATATTTAATAATGAATTCTTATATTATTTACTTAATTTAATACACAATTAATTACTAACATGTCTTTATATATACACACGTATTAATAACTAGTTGAATCTATAATTTATAGGTCTAAAGGTATTTAAGTAAATCACATGACACTCTAATGTGGTATTTTATTTCTATATGATAAATATAAAAAAAATGTTTATTACATTTGAAAGGTCAAATTGTCTAATCTTACATTTCACGTTTGTTATATTTTAGCTAAAATACAAACTTGGATCCCTTTAATTTTGTCCAACAAATTTGATCCAAGAGAGAATTATTAGAGCCCATTTTTCGAAAATCAGTAACTTTTCCCATTTTTAATTTTACATATTTTTTTATTTTAAACTAATTGAACTCTAATCCTAACATATTTATTTTAAATATCATTAACAAATGATTTAGTGAATTAAAATATAAGAAAAAAATAATATAAGAATTTAACAAAACTACCAATACGATTTCTTATACATAAAAAAAAAAAAAAAACATTCTATCCAAATTTACATGTGCATTGCACCAGTAGGCAACTATCTAGTAACAATATAAAAACAATTTAGCAATGACAATATATTAAATTTTTAATAATTTATTTGTTATTATTAAAAATAAGTTTATTCGTAAATGCTTTTAAGGTGTTAGATTAAAAACTTTTGATATATTTTATTAAATATTTATAAGTTTACAAATAAATATTGTGTTTTAAAATCTTAATCTAATAAAAATATTTTTAAATGTCTAATATTTGTTATTTTTAATTATTACTCCAAGAGGCAAGAACATCTATTGATATTTTTCAAAGAAAAAGGAGAAGGCGATGCATGCCACGTTGCCACGCAACATAATTTTTTAAACAACATATTATTGTGGTTGATAAATAATCTTATTTTACAAATATATAATTAAAGATTTAATCTTCAATTTATCGTATATGTGAAAAAATATTCTATTAAAAATGTCAGTCCCATAAATAAATTGATATACTTTAAGAATTTAATTTCTAACTCAAACATAAGATACCTTAACATTAAAAGAAAATAAATTTTTTAATACCACAAAGTGTGTGGATCCACTAATGTAGATTTTTTGTATACGTTAACCAATGATCTCAAACTTAAATTCTAATAGTTATATTAAATATTTAAAGTAAAAGTTGTGTGATCTATGTGCATATTTAAATTAAAGTTTAGAAATTGAGTTTCAATTTGTAAAAGTAACCAAAGTCTTATTTACAAGAAACTCAATTTTCAGGTAAATTTTTAATGTGCAAATTTTTACTTTTGAGGATAACTAATCATATGATGAAACTTAAATGGATCTTCACACTTTAAAGAATTGCTTGTAATTTTTTAGATCTATATAAAAAAAAAAGAATAAAGGAAGCTATGGAAGTGACAGATAATAAAAGTGGGGAGCTAAGAAGAGAGAAGCACGCATGGAGGGAAGGTGTGTCCATTAAAAGTTGGGGCTGTGGCGACCCCACCTTTTTTTGTTACAATAATAATAAAGAGGTTCATTAGGACCATAGTGTCTTCTCTCTTTGTTCAACTTTTTCATTGATTCACCTTTGAACGTCACATAACAACATTGACACAGCACAGGATCTTATATTTGATACCTGCGACTGCGAGCGAGGCTTCAACTCCCAAGTGAGATATCTGTTATACTTTGTTTTATACACGAGAGGCTACTTCTGGTCCCCAAAAAAGTACACACGCATATATATTATTAACAAGATTCCCATGACTTATAAACAGAAAATTGGAATATACTCCTCCCAATTCATCATCATGCACTAACTCAACTTTTCATTTAAAGAATCCTTAAATTGAAAAACTATGATTCTCACATTTAGTATGTAATTAATAAAAAATGATTCCTATAAAATTATGATTTCCATAAATCAGTTTTAACCCACTTTATTGCAAAAATGTTCCCAATGAAAAAGGTGGAATCCAAGTTTTCGAGTGGAAAAAAATTAATTAAGCAAAATGACTACATTATCCTTTTTTGCAATTATAAATTAGAATTTGTCAGGGTTGTTGTTTATCCAAAAGCTTCGGTCTCCATTATTGTTACAATGTGTTTATGATATATTTTAATTTTTATATTTTTATACTTTGATACGTTGCTCATTGTCTAAAGTTTTGATATTTTATATTATCTTTGTTAAGCATTACATGATATAAATTACTTGCATTTATTTTTTTATTGTCATACCAATTTTAATAATAACAATCAATCATTAGCTTTTGTAACGTGATTCTATGAATACAAAGTCAAAAAAATATAATAAAAAATGTCAAAATTGAGGAGATGATTCAATTATTAGGATGCATTTTTTAATAAAGGGTATATTAATTTGTAAAAAAATCTTAGAAAAGTTATAATATAACCAAAGGTGAGAATTTTTATTTCCTAATAAATATATTAATACTAATCAAACATATTTTACACATTTATAAGAATCATGATTTTCAATAACTTAGTTTCCCAAAAGTCATGATTCCTAGGTATTTAAAAAAATTTCTGTTGCCAAATGCTGCCCTAGGGTAAATAACTAAATGTCTAAATTTGTCCTTAAAAATATGATGCATGAAAAAAAATGTTCTTTGAAAGATAAAAAAAATACAAATATAATAATTGAGTATGTAAAAAATACAATAGATTAGTCATATTATTAAATTTATGACATCATTTTATCAGAGTTATAATATTTAAGGATTAATTTGACAATAAATTATATTTTTTAGTATCAATTTAACATTTAGTTATAAAATTTAGAAATTAATTTATCATTAAATTATATATTACACTAAATTATTATATCTTTTTACATTCAAGATTAAATTTTTATTTTTATTTTAAGAATCAATTTATAAATATCTCCCACTTTCAAAAAATAATTTTTCATTTAAGGATGAATTTGGCTCTTTCCAATTTCCACAGCCACTAGCCACAGTATCCATTATTCGTTTATCCAACACGTTGAGGAAAATATAGCTTACGTGTTAAATATTCTATTCAACGCAGACGAGAATTCCACGTTTACCAAAATACTTTATAAGGGCCACCGAAACAAAATAAAAATAAATAAATGTGTGGAAGCATTTTTTAAAGGGAGGAAACAAAAAAGCATCAAATCAAAAAATATATCATAATTTGTAAAGTAAATATTAATTTTATTTCGTACAAACATATATGAATGATAGTATATTGTTTTAATTAATTTCTTTAGTTTAAGAAAGTATTTTCTATTTTTATTTTAAATTATAAAATTGACTTATAACAATTTTTGAGTACTTTCATGTTTCTCACACTGCTTTACTCTTTTTCTTTAGATGATGACATAGAGTATTTGTAAAAATAATATGACGCTCAAGTCATGATGATGCTCTAACTCATTGTTATAATATAGATAATAAAAGTCATTCAAATAGTATTTTATATGGAGTCACAGAGATTAGAAAAATGAATTTAGTTGCTCATGGTCTCCAAAATGCAAGAAGAGAAAAGAACAATATTAATCTCTATGAACAAATAAAAAATTGTGTTTTCTATATACCTAAAACCCTTTAATAGATCGATTTTTTTAAAGAAGATCCAAATCATATCAAAAAAATACCACAAAACATATCAATTCATGTGAAAAAATTTCAGTTTAATTAGTGATTTTGAATTTAAGTTATGGATATATAATTGTGTTAAATATTCAGAATAAATATCTTTATCATATATAATAATCTTATTTGACTTGAGTACGATTTTTTTCAATAAAAAATATTTATATTATATAAAAATAAACATATCAAAAAAAGAAAGATAAAATTGTTTCAAAACTAAGTTTGTGTGCATAAAAAATGTATCAACCATCGTGTGACTGACTTTTGATTTGTCAATTTCTCATGATGGCACATCATACTTACTATACTCATAATATCCTTTCCTTTGGTATTTCTCCCTCCATTTAGCTTAAACTTTTTAGGAGTTTTCTCTTACATGATTTTCATTATTTGCAAAGCTTGGAGTATCTCTTTTTTTTTTTTTTTTTTATAGAAAACAAATAGTAGAGAAGAATATGAGTCGGGATGTAATGTGCTAAACAATAAGAAATCATGCATAATACATTAAAAATTATACAAAAGTCATAAAAAAAAGTTGATGTAAATTATCTAGTATGCATCAAAGAACATTGAATTTTAAGTTAAAGGCTTTCATGTACTTTTCCTTAGTTCTTTTTTTTTACTATTTAACGAAATTTTCTGACACACTCTTTAAACTTGAACGGTTGAACCATATATCATGTAAATTATATTTTTTTTAGAAAGAGACATATATCATGTACTTAAATCCTACACATATATTCCCTCTCTTTACCATGAATTTTAAGCACCGCTATTAGTTGCTTCCAATACAGTAAAATGAAGTTATCACAATATTCCTTCGCCCTTTAAAGAATCTGTGCAATAACATCTTAAAAGATATAATAGAATATGAACAAAGAATATTTTGTTTACATAGTACACAACTTTACTCATTAGTAAATTGGCTGCTACAGAATAAAAAACATTTGAAAACATAAACTAATGTTTGATTCTTTCTTTATTAGATCTGAATCTGATCCTATAAAGTTGTGGATGGTGAAAATGATCGCCTGCGATGTCGTTGCGCCGGGTTTCGTCTATATAAGCTTGCTTTGTTTTTTTAATCCCAAAAGGTACCCTTTTTTGGGTCTAAAATGTATTAACAATAGTAGGTTACGTGACTTGCGTCCAAAAAATAAAGTCTAAATGATATATCAAAATGGTTCCAAATGCTTTGTTTAATTATTTAATGTGCTGGACAAAATAACAATAACGTTTGTCTAAAAATATTTAGAAGGGAATAAAAAATATCACTTTGAATAATAAGATTGAAAATGCCTTTTAAAAAAATAAGATTGAAAATAAGTTAGTTCGATGTTCGAAGATTTTAATTTGGTTTAGTTCGGGTCAAGATTAATTAAGGCTAAAATAAATTAAATTAAGATTTGAAAAAAAAATTTAGCAAAAAATGATGTATTTTAAGTCATTTAATAAGTCTTTTGATCTTAACAAACTAACTAATTTAAGTTAATAATTATATTGCAAATTTTTACTATAATATTTTGAAATTATATATTTGTTTATTAATTTATCTATAAGTTTAAGTTCACTTACCTACGTACAGTTAATTTAGAATTTAGGACCATTAGTCTATTTAGAGTTTGATTTATTGAACTATTTAAAAGAATTAAACTAATCTTTTAGATTAATTTTGATATTAGGACCTTTAAAAAAAGGAGTTACATCAATTAAATAAAAGTCAAGCATTATTATAATTAAAATAAATAAAGTACAAGAGTTGGATAACAGGAGAATAAGATTTTTTTTAAGGAAACAGTAGAATAAGATAAGGACACAATAAATTCTTATATAATATCCGATGTTTGATGTACGTTACATTTGTATTATAAAAACTTAAATTATTTTTTATTCCTATTTTGTTTTTTTTATTTTAGCATTGATAATTTGTTGACCTGTCGGTTACATATAATTTTTTTAATAAACTGTATTTTTAAATTTATTGTTAAACTAATATGATGTTATCACCTTTTTTAATAGACATTGATTTAAAAACGTATTTTATCTATAAAAAATAGACTATTTTAGACATCCCAATATTTCAAAGGAAAAATAAAAAGACACCCCAACACTTTAGGACACTGATCCCACTAACACCCTTGAGTTATCTCTATCTATCTTTTTTACCACCATATATGTAACTATTATATTTATTACTTCAATATATTGCTTCATTCTTTCTCTAATATTATGTTTAATTTAGATGATGAAATAAGAATAATATTTAAATCAAAATAAAATATAAAAGATATGAAAAAGTCACAAAAATTCTTTTATGTTTTACTCTCCCAAAGAAACCAAGCACAACATAAGTGTAGTGGAGTGACTCGGATTAGACAAGACAAGGTTAGCACATGGATTAGAAACCAGGTGGGCACCTCTAGTCTCGTATGCCAAGGTGGTGTTAAGTACAACCAAAAGGAGCTACCAAACATATATACAAACAACCATGTAGCTAGCTAGGTTTATTTCCTATCTACATGCACGTGAAAGAGAGATGAATTGTGGTATAAGTGCGCAGGTTGTCACCAATAATGTATCTAAGTTTTGTCGCTTCACTATTTTTGTGAGAGTTGTTAATCAAAATTAGTGAGTTTGATTCTACCTCCACCAATTCACCGAGTGGAAATGCATGGTAGATGTAGAAGAAATTTTATGCCACATTGCAATGATATATAGAATTCTTTTTGTTGAAATCCTTTTGTTTTAATGAACATCTCAAAGTTAGAACTTCAACTACATCACGAGGAGGCACTTTCTTGTTAGTTCTCTAAATGACAAGACATGAAAATGGTCTGTCATTTACAATTAATCTATTAGAATACCTCCAAATTTTGTGTTGTCGAGTGTCCACAATTAGATTTAAACAATCTACAAGTGGCGATTTTAGCATTTCAAGTACCTTTGAGGGGAGGGATCTATTCAGAGTTGATTTACTTCTATATATATTTTTTTAGAAAAATTCCTAATTTGTTTAATAAAAAAAATTGATCCAAGTTATGTGTGATGTGAAATAGTTCATGACATCTAACATTCTCATCACTAATTATATAGAAGTATTTAATAATTTTTAAAATCAACATATGAACTCATCGAATCAATATGTTTTAACCAGTCAAATTGTATGTAATTTTTTTTGTTAGAGTATACAGGTATCTTCAAATACACCGGGTCACAGATTAATATTGCTTGCGGCTTGTGATTGTTGTTGGTTTTAGAAAAATTTGTATACGATGAGAATTGAACACATTTTCTCATTAAATAGATTGTTCTTATTTATGTGAATGCAACACAACCTTACATTATTATATCAACTTTTTGAGTTAAATTGTATTGCATATAGTTTAATTGTATATACAGTTTAATGTAATAAGTAAAATACTATGATTAACTAATAGTTGTGGTGTTGATGTTATTTAAATTAATTACTAGATCACATGTTTAACCTTTCCCTTAATAAAAAATCACATGTTTAACATCACTAATGAAATTTTATATTATTATTAATATAGAAGAAAAAAGCAACACAGTTCAATTCATTATTCGACATTAAATGTTTCAATTGAGTTTGAAATCATCTTAAATTACTTTGTACCAAATTAATTGCATAACCGATCTAGCTAATGAATAACTTACACTACAGATTTTTTTTTTTTTTTTTGCGGAGTACTTTAGAGGATAACCGGTTCAACTTTTTTTTAGAGGATGAAAGAATATTATTTTCATTTCATTCATAATAATAGAAGAGATACAAGATGAAATATGATCAAACTAATGGATGCGAACATGAAACCTAAAAGCCTTTGCACATGAGCCAAATCAAACACAAATGTAATATATCGAGGTGGTTTAATTTATTTAATTAAATAAAATGCGTAAATTTTTGTAAAGTTTTTGTACTTATTTTATCCCTGATAAAAAAAAACCAAAAAGGCAATATATGCCCTGGATCTAATAATAATCATAAAAACGTTTGTTTAACTATAATGAAGAGCCCGTAACATTTTTGGCATCCATCTTCTCGAAAAGGTTGGAAGATTGAAAAATCATGACACTTTCGTTGATTAAAAAAGATTATCACCATTTGACTAATGTTATAAAGAATATTGGAATTGGAATTCCATTAAAAAGAGAGAATGTCTTTGTACAACAAAATTGTACAAAAATGAATATATAAAAAATCATAAGAGAGGTGTGAAATAAATTATATGATATAATAAATAGAAATAAAAAGATAAAATAGTGTTGTAAAAGTTATTATAATAAAATTATAAATCATATTGTATGATGATACATAATTTATATAAAAGAAACTCTTGTCCGTTTTCAACAAAATAATTTTAATATAACAAGCAATGGCTAGTGTAGGTGATTCATTCATCATGGGATGCCTCCAATAACAAATTTGCATAACTTTAGTCGAAAAAGTGAAGGATCATCCTGTCCCCTTCGTGTATGTAAATTAATGTGTGACAGAGATTTAAAGATGAGGAAGATGTTCCAATCAGCACCCAAATAATTCTCAAAGAATTGGAAAAGAACCCATGCAAAAACATTTTTTCCCTTTATTGTAATGGAACAAAATAAAGGAGCATGAATAGGCATGCATGGGGCAGAACTCAAATATATATATATTCTCACACTTATGGCAATTACTCTGTCCTTTTGAAATTTCATCCTTAATTAATTAAGGTCATGCAATATGGAGTAGCTAGCTAGGTGCCTCAGTGAAAAGTACTCAATTCAAGATTTCTAGGTTTAGTGCTTTATTGCAACGAATGGACAAGGACTAAAGGAGTATCATACATCATGCATATATAATTGATCATCAAGTTATTTTATTTAATATTATAGACTTTTGGATCGGTCAACGAGATGCTTACTTTATAAAACAAATACTATAACTATATTTATTATCATCAAATAAATTACTGTACGTTTAAACTATTTTTATATTTAAAATAATTAATATATAATTAAAGTTTTACTAAAAGTGTTTCACAAAAACACAAAAGAAGTTGTAGCAGTTCCATCAATCCATGTCCGAATAGCCATTTGCAATATTCAAAGATATAAGTATCGTCTTTTGTGGCTAGTGCTACTATATTAAGAAATATTAACCCATCAGAGGGTAGTTAATTTTGAAAAGACTCTAAACTTAAATAGTGTAGTTAAAGTGTATTTATAAGTAGGTTTATATTGGTGTTAAAATTGGAACAGTCATGGAAATGGGTGAAGGTACTTATTCAAGATTTAATTGTTTAAATCTGATTGAATCAGTAATAAATAGATAATATTATTTTATTTTCTAACATAACATATTAGATAATGTCAAATAAAAAATAATATAATATTTATAATTTCATAAAAATAAAAAGAAAACTTTTCTTACAAATAATGAAAAAATTAAAACCTTCACTTATAAAAGTGACTATCCATAACTCGTAGTAAGATATAATATCTAAATTTTAATAGAGATCAAATAAAACATGTCATAATATTTGTTAACAATTATAACAAACAATTAATTAAATATAGTTGATATAATAACTATCAATTATCAAATAAAATGGATTCCAATGCATAATTTAGTAAGGGGAAAATTGTGCCCAATCAATTAATTAAATATAGTGTTTTCCCATAATAAAATAAATTTATTTTTAATTTGTGAGACTTATGCGAATCTTATTTAATAGTAATAATTTGCGAAGGATGTGTTGCTGGTATTATTTTTTATTTGATAGGATATGACAGGATTTTAATCTCTGAGCAAGAAACTCTTCTAACTAGAGTAAAACGGGAGTCATGGACAAGAATTATTCCCAAGATAATCCGAATAATAAAAGGGGAGGCATTATTGGAGATGAGTTTAGTAGACATGTATTTTTATCTCGTAAAACATTTTATACTACTAATAAATTAGATATTGTTTTTATATGACTTTTAATTGAAATAAATATTATAAAAGTTAACAACTTTGTTATATACAATTACTTACAATTTATTACATAAAGGAAATAAAAAAAAATTAACATTATCAAAGTTATTCACTTATTCGTTGCATAAAGGGAAGGAAAAAGAACACAAGAAAAATTGAAAAGCAAACATGAGAAATTGTGTTTCAAGTTCAAGATAAATGAATAAGATTAGTATGGTATAATATGAGTGATACATAATCATGATCTTTAATTATAATTATACTCTTAAATAAAAAAATTAATATTTGACTCTCGACTATGCAAATAAGGAGAAAAGTGCTCATGAAGGGTACTAAAATACAAACGTGGAAAGTGTTTCAAGATATGTCCATAAGGAAAATAATACTAATGAAGGTGCTATAGAAACATATGAAGGCACTTGTGTAGAAAATAAATTAATTGAAAGAGTTACCTTATGAGAGAGTATCATTTTACACCGGTGTAAAACTTTATAGTTTTACACCATTCAATAACTTTTTACTGGATAAGTATTTTACAAAATCCACCGTTAGATTGAAAGCTTATATCATGTAGATCACATGTCTCAAATTTCACAAAAATCCGAAATCATTTAGAATGTAATCAAAATAGTCTATTTTTTACATATTTTAGAAGTACATATACCATTAATTTATATATATATCAATTAGGTTTCAAATGATTTCAGATTTTTGTGAAATTTGACACATGTGATCTACATGATATAGGCTTTCAATCTAACGGTGAATTTGTAAAATACTTATCCAGTAAAAAATTATTGAATGATGTAAACAGTGTAAAATGATCCCCTCTCGTTACCTTATTGTTTGTCCATTGCCGAGCCTTATTGTTCATGGGATATGCAAACTGAATAGTGAATATCCATGCAAAAGTAAAACCCATCAAAATGTAGGATATAACCTTTCAAAACAATAGCATAAATGAAAAAAAAAAATTGTTATGTTATGTTTTATAACACAAACTTGGAAATAGAATCAACGTTTTAGAGACAAAAAAAAGAGACCATGGACCCATCAGAGTGACTATCACTTGTTGATATTAGCTACTTAACTACCAAGGCTAGGGTGCTACTAGTCTTTGTTGTTTGGTCCACATGATGAGCCAGATTAAGAATAGAAAAGACAAAAATAAACAAATAATGTTGGTCCATTTTCCTCCATTTTTTATATTTAATATTTTTTTGACAGTATATTTAATATTTTATTAATATGATTTTCACCCTTTATCTAATTTTAATATTGGTGTTTTAAATATGGATAATATAAGAATAAAAAATTATAACTCATTTAATTTTGTTTACTTCCTAAACAATGAAACGAGAACTTTAATTTGTTCCATTATAAAATATATAAACAATGAAATTGATTTTTTTTATTTCATTTTGGCTCAACTCTATTAAGTTTCGTTGAATTTATTGTTTCAAAAATTGAACCGATTGATTGGTCAGATCGAGAACATATTTGGTAAATGTTCTGGCAACTTCAAAAAATTAACTCTTTCTAAAATTGGTGTCAGTCATATTAGTCTAAATCAGTGAAAAATGGTCCAAATTATCAATTTAAACCAACATTTTTCAAAATTTTATATTTAAATTTTATATTTTTAATTTAATCTGAAATATTTTCAAGATAAGTAAATACATATTAAAAATATATATTTTAGTTTATCTTTAAAATTATTTAGATTAAATTAAAAACCCATAAAGTACCAATTTATTATGTGAGGAACTAAAATAATAATTTATCAAAATTCAGGTATAAGGACTAAAAAAACACATTTTAAGGACTAAAACATTAATTAATCCTAAAGAGAAATACTGAAATTGCTACTTGCTAATATAAGTTAGGAATGGATTATGGATTTTTTTTTATATATACTAGCTTAAATATTTTTTAAAACAATTGAAAATAATGACACATGTAGGTCTTAAACCTATGACCTTCATGTTTTTTAACGCGACGCTTCAACCAAGTTAATAAGTCAATTATGTTAAAAAATAATTAATGTTGATACATATAATACTAAATTTTTTAATGTATATTTAATACACATCTAAATCTTTAATTATTTAGTTTATCTAATTTCTTTATCTTTTCTTATTTCAGATTCTTATTTTATTAATTAGAGATATTATGTTCATTTTATCAATTAGGATAATTTGTTAGTTATGATCCTATCAAATAAGATTCTCTTTTATTTTAATTTTATCAATTAATGAGTTATGTATAATTAATTTTATTTGAATATTGAATTATTTTGAATTTATATATAATTAATTTTAATTTTAATGAGAAATAATTCAATATTCAAATAAAATTAATTATATATAAC
>PYAF01001680.1:1106944-1120534 GCA_007407185.1 Glycine tomentella | reverse complement strand
ATATTGAATTATTTTGAATTTATATATAATTAATTTTAATTTTAATGAGAAATAATTCAATATTCAAATAAAATTAATTATATATAACTCATTAATTGATAGAATTAAAATAAAAGAGAATCCTATATGATAAGATCATAACTAACCATTATCCTAATTGATAAAATGAACATAATATCCCTAATTAATAAAATAAGAAAAGATAAAGAAATTAGATAAACTAAACAATTAAAGATTTAGATATGTGTATTAAATATACATTAAAAAATTTATTATTATATGTATCAACATTAATTTTTTTTAACATAATTGACTTATTAACTCAGTTGGTTGGAGCGTCGCGTTAAAAATATGAAGGTCACAGGTTCAAGACCTGCATGCGCCATTATTTTAAGTACGGATTTGGCAATCCGTATGGGCCATACGGATTGAACAATCCGTATTACTTAAAAAAAAAAAACTTACGGATTGCTGAATCCGTAAGATTCTTACGGATTCGACAATCCGTAATCTGTATGAAGATAACGAAATCCGTAAGTTTCAAATCGCGAAGGGCATTTTCGTCCGTGCACTGTTCACATATAGTGTATAAGAAATTTATATAGTGTATTTAGTAATACTCTTAGTTGAAATCTTCTTAGTCAAGCCTGTTTTTTATTTTTTAGGTTAGACCAAAGCTTTTCTTTTTTCTACAAGTTAGTGGGCTAAATGCAGTTGGGTTAAGAGTTGGTCACTTTCTTGAGTAAAAATAAAAATAAATACTTATTTTATAAATAAAAAATAAAATAAATAATTGAAACGAAAATGTAGCAGAAGTAGAATTAAGTAAATAATAAACAAGTAGAACTAGAAAAGTAGGCAAGAATGAAATTTAATAATAAAAAAAATGTTTTAGTTTTCTTTAACTTAATTGAAAGTAGTTTCGTTCTCTAGTTAGATAACCTAACGTTAATGATTTATTTTCTGTTTAATTATATGATCTTGATTTATTGACATCCAGTAAAGTGATGTACAATTTTTAATCTCTGTTGATTTATTGGCATCCAGTTTATGCGTTGTATAAAATTAATCTCAGTTATTTTGCGTTCCAATTCACTAATTAGTTTAATTTTCATGCACTGTATAATTTTTTTACAATTTCATTCAATTAAAAATTACCATAAATATAATTTTTAAAATAATTATTACAAAAATAAAATAAATGAAGGTCTACAATTAGATAACTGATAGCATAACTGAGTAATATTATGTTCTCCTATAATTTTTAAAAATATTTTATAAAAGAATAATAATTACATTTGATATATTTTGGAATTACAACATTTTCAGCACTATTTTTTATCTTATAAATAAGAGGATTGGTCGGAAGATTTTATAAGAGAATTTAGAACGTATAAGTTTCCGTATATTTTAGTTCATTAAAGTTTTCTAGTTAAATCCTTCATTTGTTTCTTAACATGCATTTTATAAATAAATAAAAAAAACTAATTGTTGACGGCATGGTGTGAAATTAAAGGCTTCAACATAACAGAACAGAAGTATCCGTTGAGATTAATACTAAACTAAAAATAAATAACAAATGAAAATAGAGATAGAGTACTACATAGAAATGTTACCGTTGGAACCTTAAATGTAACGGTTGAGTATCAAAATGGTATATAACGTTCCAAATCTCTCTCTCTCTCTCAACAACTCTTCAGTTAATCTCTCTCTTTCTCTCTCTACAACGTTTCATTTTCTTTTTACGCTTTCTGCAACAACCATTCACATTCTTCATTCTCAGTTCAATCCTTTGCAAACATCAAACATCAACAACAACAACAACAATGGGTGAAACAAAAGACACCCACATAGTAGAAATCCCAGTAGACCAAGAGCATCATCATCATCATCATCATCACAAGAACGTGTTGTGTTCCATGACAAGCAACATGATTGAGGCCATAGAGGACCACCCTCTAACCGAAATCTCCGAGAGCCCCGGGCACCTCTTGCTCCTGAGGCTATGGCAAAGAGAGGAAGAACTCTGCTCTAAACGCATTGCTCACAAGGAGACAAGAATGGACACCATCAAAGCTGAACTCTTTCAACTCTCCTCATTCTTCTTCACCTTCCATGCCTTCTTCCTAACCCTCCTTTTCACGTCTTGGGCCAAAGCCCAACAACAAGCCCACCATAGTGTTTGTCACAAGTGGTGGTTTCCCTCCATAGTGTCCCTTTGCACCTCCCTTGTGTTTGTGGTTCTTGTGCAGGTGAAGTTTTTTTTTTATTATTATTATTTTATATGGACAATTTTTAGTTGTTAGTATTGTTAGTTTTTGTTAGCAAGGGGATTCAAACCTGCCATTTCTCTCCCTTTTACTTCTTCCTTCACCACTGAACCAACTTTATATATTTACCTTTGCAGGTGAAGGTGCATAGGTATTGGAATGTGTGGGGGCACTTGCAAAGAGAGAGGAATGATGGGAGGGCTGTGACAAGGTGCATTCAGGAGTTGAGGATGAAAGGGGCAAGCTTTGATCTTTCTAAGGAGCCTAATAGTAGTAGTAGTGGGAAGAGGATGAAGAGCTCAAGTGTTGAGATCAAGTGGAGGCCACTCACGTGGTGTTCTAAGAACTTGCTCACCATTTCCCTTGTTTGCTTTTCAGGTTTGGTTTTTCCTGCTTCCAAGCTTGTCCTCTGTAGCTTGTGATCCTTGGACCTGGCTCTCCTTGGAGCATGGACTGTGGTGGATCTTGCTGAGGGACTTGTTGTGGTAAAGTTTCTTTTTCTCCCTCACATCAAATCTTGTTATGCTGTTTATGTTCATTGGTTTTGTTCTTGAATAAACTATTTCATAAAATCCTATTTTAGAAGGGTGTAGTTAAATTTTGGTCAAAAGAAGATTTTTTGTCTTCTATAAATTGGCAAGTCTTACTTGGTGAATTTTGTCATTCTTTGTTGAACTTTAAATACTAGGTTGAGGGATCAAATTCATCAATTATAAAAATAAAAATAAAAGATCATAGCTTTTAATGTAACTATCTTCAAAATACTTGGGATTAAAATTGCTTTTTAACTATTTTGATTGGAAGTTAACTATCTTAGAAGTCATATGAAGATGATTTTTGATTGGTTTATTGTTTTTATGGTTTGTGTCTCTTGCACTTGTTTAGCCTCTGCTGGGGAATGAAGAAGATTTGGTCCGATAGTTTAGGCAACCCTTTTGAATCATGATGTTAATAAAAGAAGCCTCAGATTTCAATGCAAAGTTCAAATTTTGCAAGGAGGGGGCTGGAGCATATGTCATACATACACAGGACCACCTATGGGACACAGGATACACATTTATTCAGTTGATTTTTTCATTGATACAAGGATTCATCAAGTCCAGACATTCTCACAAGGATACACATTTATTTAGTTGATTTTTTCATTGATACAAGAAGGTTTTCCCTTGATGATTGTGTTGCTGATTTGCTGAGTAGTTGATGAGGGGTCTCAAAGTACGACATTGTTACTTGGAGATCCTTCAAGAGCGTAGTTCTTTCTATTCTGAAAGCAACACCTCTTGTGTGCTCTAGATATCTACAATGTTTGGGAACACTCTGTACTACTATTTGTTGGAATATATTGTGAAATAAAATATGCAATTCATTTTTGGAACTTTCATGGCAAAAAAAAAATGTGAAGTAGTAACTGAGAAGCAATTTTGACTCATTATTTGTTGGAAGAAAGCTGCAATTCATTTCTGGAACCTATATTGCAAAAAAAGTATTTAACAAGCGCCAGAACAACAATTTCTTGCAATAATAATCTACCCAGTGTGTTAATACAAGGGACCAAATACTTCCATTTTTATTAAGTTATTCTCATTTTCCACAAAATTATCTTTCATTCCACAATCATGCTCCTTATCCCAAAACAACTTTCACTCAACAATCATGCTCCTTCTACCTGAGTAAATATAAGAGTAAAAATAAGGCCAATCAAGTGTTTGTGATCCAGACGATCTAAAAAAGTGTTGGTCATCCACGAAAAAAAAAACGATTTGGAGATACATACAGAAAGGACATTAGCGAACATTTCAAACTCAGCATTCCAAAATACCATTTGTGCTGTTGTCCTTTAACTACCAAAGTGAAACTCCATTCTGATTGGAGAGCGGTGTAAAAAGTAAAAGAACTACTATGTCTAAATAGAAAAATTCTTAGGTACACCTGGAACAAGACATTTTATTACTCTGATTCATTCAATGTTTGTCATGTCATTAATCTATCTAGAAAAAATAAAAATTGTCATTAATCTACCTAGAAAAATTAAAAATTGTCATTAATGTAGGAAACAACAATGACCCACAATGTTGACATGGCAAACAATGAATGGATCAGAGCAAGGAAAATGTCTTGCTCTAAGTGCACCTAAGAATTTCTTGTCTAAATATATAACAATTTTGTCACAACTTGTATAGGGCAATGTGCTGTTGAACGATCTCATTTTTCCATACAATTACTAAAAAGAATGGGAAACAAATATCCTTTTTACTATTCATGTCCGTGAATGCCCCTTGTTCCAAAGATTATTACAAAACGGTGCCTCTGCCATATAGGCTCTCAGTCTTCCCTTTTGTTTGCATTCTCAAATACCAGTAAAAACGGTGCCTCTGCCATATACTAAGCATTTTTAAAACCAAAAATGCGAAAAACACCTGCAACCAAAAAGCACAGAAGTTAACTGCGGCATTTTGTGGTTCTCTGTGTTTCCATTAACACTACACATGTACCCCAAAAAATTATACCTTCATCAGCCTGATGCTTGTTTTTGTCATCACCAGCATATGCAAGTAAATTGCATTTAGGATTCCACTCAACACTGTTCATAGCAGCCCTACAAGGAATTTGATGCACTGTTCTTCCAGTATGAACATTTGACTGTTTCATAAAGTAGTAGCAAACAAGATACAAATTAAATTTCAATCATTTGATAGATGGATAAACCCAAGTTTTGCAAAAGAAGAGTTAGAAAACAAAAATTAAAAAATGTCATCTGTAACTTACAATATCAATGAACAAGTCTTCACTTGCAGAAGCAATAAAATCTCCAGTATAATTGAAGCCAATTGTCCGGACTGGCCATCTGAGAAGCATAACATGCCACATTTGTCACAAGAAACACGATCATTATAACCAGAAAAACAAAAGCTGAATACACAAACATGAAGCTAAGGAAAACTCACTCCAGCTTTGTGAAGGTACGCACGCAGAGCATCTCTGAGATATCCCACAGACTTACAAGGGAATCAGCACTTCCAACAGCAAAATATCTGCAGCAATAACATGACATTATCTATTTATGTCCTTATAGATACTTTTCTATGAAAATTAAAGATATTCTATTGAAGGAAATGAAGACAGACAATTAAAATTTTAGAATCAGATATATGGTTGTGCTTTGTATTCTACCTTGCTAATTGAAGTGCAATTAATGAGACCAGAAAGAACAAATGTACCTTCCTACTGGATCAATTGCGATGCAATAACAACCAGCTGTATGGGCCATGAGAGTGTCAAGAGGTCGAAGAGATGGGTAAGACAGTACTTCCACAGTCCCTGAGAAGGTGAGCATGTAATAAAAATATAAGAAAGTTTCTACTTTATCAGAGTCCAAGTTGAGATTCATATTTTAGAAAGTACAAAGTCAAACAATGATCTTACCATTTCCTGTTGTTAGAAAGAACATCTCACCCGTCATGTTCCAAGCAATCTCATTTACCTAGGAAAGCACAGGAATAATTGAGTTCATTGGAATTAATTTGTTTCGATGTAGTGAAACACATCTCCATTGTGGTAAACAGCAAGGATGCTCACTTTTTTAAGTTTTGAAAATGTGTAATCATAGATGGACATGTATGAACCCCCAAAAGAAAAAGGCATAAGTTTAGTGCAGTTGAGCAAAACAATGAACTCCAGAACAGAATAATGAATGATGTTGAAGGAGTCAAACCTCAGGTGAGATGAATGCAAAAAGAGAAGAAAACAAAAGCCAGGAAACATAAAACACTGGTGGTTCAGAAAGTGACGGTGTATATTGGGAAGCAGAAGGATTATGATGCTCGTACAGCTAGTAATCCATAATATTCTCTATATAGGGTGAATCCTTAAAACTTACATGGAGTGGATGTAGTGAAAAAACAACATTCTATGTATTTTTAAAAGACAAATCGGGTTTCAAGGCATGGAAATTTTAAGTCACTCTTACTCAACAAATATAGTAGTAAAAAAACAAAAAATATGAATAAACTTAAATGAAAAATAAGAGTACAAGGATATATTTATATACAGCATATACTAATGGGTCAATGGGCTCAATACAACAAGAATACACAAACATAAGTACAATACATGTATTTTACCAATTAAACTGGTAATAGATAATGAAAGACAAGTTGATCATAATTTTCAAGGTTCAATATCATCTCTTATCAATAGGCAATAATAAACTGACAGAAACAGACCAGACAGCAAGAATGAAGTATAAACTAGATAATACCTCATAATTGAACTTGCGCCTATGAATTGGTTTGAACTTCCGAACATCCAGTATTGTTAATTCATCATCCTATGAAATACAAAACAACAAGGTATGGCTTTAACATGCTTAAAAATAGCAAGAGAATCATAGACATAGTTATTTATTAACTACAAACCCAATGATTCTAGAACAAGAACAATTCAAACATAACAGTATAGAGTCTATTTTGACATATACAGTCACCACATCAGCCCTTCAGAGCTTAAAGCAAATGAAAGGGGTTGTGTCACATACCCTGTTACCAACAGCTACATGAGTCCCATCAGGTTTGTAAGTGATGTTAATATTCTCCCCACTAAGTTCCGCCTGTTGAGAGCATTTTCCACCTGCAGAAACCAAACAAGAGCAACTATTTTCAAAACCCCTTCCTGGCCCTCAAAAGAAAAAATAATAAATATTCTCTGTTAACATAATTTTAGATTTCCTTTAAGCTAACTCAATTAGCATTTTTTCAACTATTCATCGACAAAAGCTTTTATCTTGCTTATAGAAATATTTTCAAGTAAATAAGCCAATTATTTATGCATTCCAATTGCATATATGGTAGGTTTGATGGGATCAAGAGAATATAACCATACAATGCATTACATGTCTCCCAAATTATAAAAAGCCAATAATAAATTTCCACCCTTCTGATATGACAAATCAAAATAAATTGAGCAACTAAACGATCACTTACTTCGAGCATCCCACAAACGAACAGTCTTGTCACCCGATGCAGTTGCAATCAAATCAGCATGTTTGGGGTCCCAGCATAGCTGATCCACACTATCAGTGTGACCTTTCAATTCAATATCTTTGACCTTGCCCTACAATAAACACCCCACCCAATCACACAAAAAAGAAAAATAAAATTTCTAACCACAAAATAATGAGAAGGATAAAATTGCTTACAATGACACAAAAGAAGCAGCAAAAACTAAAAGAGAATTGCAGAAAGGGTACCATACTTAACCTTCTCGATTGTACCCCCACCCCTCTTATCATAACATAATGTTTCATTTCTTGCAAGAAGCCAGTGGAAAAATTTATTCAGTTGATCTACAACTTTGATAAGAATTTCCTTCCAGATTATACATAATTCGTAATGCACTTATTGATTTGAATTTGGTCCAACAAGTCCTAATTCTTAGACACATACTCTGATAGTACAGTCATTTTGGATCATGGAAGGCAATCAAAGGGCAGCGATTGTTAGATAACCCTCATCCATTATTTTATCCCAACTGACCCCTTGTCCTTCCCCTGCTCAAGATACCCCTCTAAATAAGTCCTTATGTCAACATCTTCTAAGGACTAATACTTGGTTATATGACATTCCAATTTCCAACAAATAAAAAATACATGATGTCATGTTATCTCATCCACCAAAAGTAATAGAAAGACATTGCTTGAATTCATTAAAAGTTCCCACAGTAATTTCAAAGTGGAGATTATTAAACAAGAAATTGATACTAAGGTCACTCAATTTTTTTCACAAACAGAAAACCTACCACATTTCTTTGTAAACATTAATTTGAGGGCGAGCCCTGACATAGCGGTGAAGTTGTGTCTTGGTGACTTGTTGGTCATGGGTTCGAATCCGAAAACAGCTTCTTTGCATATGTAAGGGTAAGGCTGCGTACAATTTCCCTCCCCCTTACCTGCGCATAGCGTGGAGCCTCCGGACAATGGGATACTTGGTTTTTTTTTTTTTCCCATTCAAATGATGAAATCTTAATGTGGCCAATATGCCACGTTTATTCCATTAGCCCTGAAGCCATATTCAGGTACAACAACCCAAAAGACTGGCCTAGACCTAAGGCTAATATAAATGCCCTTTGTCTCCTCTAATCCATGAAATAAAACAACATAATTTGCTGTCTCATTCTCATGATAGCTATTAATGAGAAAACATATCAATACAAAATTTAGCCACACACAGAAAAAGGGATCAATTAGGAGTAATCTTACATGCCCATGTGGCTCAATATGCCATATTCGCGCAGTTTGGTCCACGGAACCAGAAGCAAGTTTTGTGCCAATGCAATTCCAAGCCACAGAGTGCACCTATTGGAGAAAAAACAAAAATACCATTTCAGAATTCTAACAGAAAAACTGAGAAAGGGCATATCTTTCACACAAACCGAAGCATTGAAGGACGAAAGGTTTGAGCTTTGAACGCGTTTACCATGAACGAGAAAGGGGGAAAGAGAAGGGGCAAAAGGGTACCTTCTTCTTGTGACCCGAATACTCTCTGCTATGGAGATTCTTAAATGGGATTTGTTCCTCCATGGTGGAAGCAACGAATCTGAGAGGCTTGACTAGAAAGATTTCCAGTAACTGTGATTGCTGTGAGCAGTGTCTGATGACAGTGGAAACGCACAAGTAGGAACAGGAGGAGGAAGAGTCAGCGTTGTATTGTGTGTTCTCTTACCTGAAAATTTGTAGCGCAATCCTATGATTATTAATATTATTTAAGGTTTCATTTATGAGAATTTTATTATTTTAATTAAATTATTTCCTTTTATAAAATAAATTTAATTTTTGTATTTTTTATGATAGAGGAGTAATTTGATTTCTATTATAAGTAAATTTTATGTGTTATTTCAGGTTTTTTTCATTTTAAGTGTTATATTGTAATTTTTTTATTTTGCTTGGAAAAATAAAATTTTTATCGCTTAAAAACTTCTTTGAATTTAATATACAAATACGTCAATTGAGCATGTAATATTTTTAATTCACTTATTAAACTTTTCTCTCAAAATTCCCCATCCAAACACCATTAAAAACAAAAATCACTTTTTTTTAAAAAAAAATTCAATTGTGTATATAAAAAAATATTAAATTAATCATTTTCCTATATAATCTAGGACAGACATTATCCCAAAAGTCCACAAAGCTATAGGATAAAGTTTATATAAGTCATAAATCACAACTACAATCTATAACAGCGAGTCTATCTAGGTTCAAGACACACACTATAAGAGTCCACAAGAACAAAGGGGTTGAAAGTCAAACATGAATATAAGGTGAATTTGATAAACTCTTGAAAGAAAAGTAAATATAGTGATTTCATAGTCAGAAAGTTTTTAATTGTTTAAGTGTTGGGATCATAAATCTTTTATAAATATTTATTTCTCTTAACATATTGAGATATTTTTTATTAAAGATAAAATCATGATGGTCAATCGAGCACCTAAATGGACAACACCTTAAATATATGAGACATTAATGTTGTTACAAACTTTAGGTTGGAACATTAGTGTTATAAGGTGGGTCTAGGTCATTCTTGTCCCTCGCTTCGGTTAGGAAGCTTGTTCCAATAGATACAAAGTTTCATATCGTTTAGGAGTCGAGATCACATGTCATTTATAAACACTCTCCTCTCAACCTATTGAGACTCATTTTACCAAGGACAAAATTGTGACGATACATCGAACATCTAAGCAGATAATATCTTTAATACAAAAGATCTGACTTCATTTATATTCTCACTTTTATTGTATTTTGTTTGAGTTGTAACCATTTATATCTTTTAATACACTTTTAGTGCTCTCGAGTATCTTTGGCTAGATGTACTTATCTTTAGTATCATCAATGGCATTGGCATGAGTTCCCAACATATAAGTTTTCATGTCTTATATTTGTGAATTTTCTTAAAACTCTTAATCTCTTGGATGATCTGTTTGGACCGATAACTCATAAGTATTCTCTTGGTAATATCCATTAATAGATTACTTTAAGGTTATACTTAGTGACTTTTATTACTTATAGTAATTGAATACTTCAAAGAGCTAAAACTTTTGGTTTTTTGTGTTAGTAGTAATTGATTGTCATTTTGAAAATTTGTATTAGATAATTAATTATAAGTCAGAGTAATAAATTACTTTGAGAAAATTTATCAATTACACCAAAAAACAACCCATTACTCTATAAAAGAGGCCCATTTTGAAGCTCATTCATTTCTAATAAAAAAAAAGTTCTCTGTGTTAGAGAAATTTCTATCATAATTGATTGAAAATCAGATGTAACTTTTAGTGGTAGAGAATGAACTAATATAAAAATTAATTGTGAAAATTTATACATCATAATCTCTTTAAATTTTGTTTTATATATTATTATTGATTCAGTTGAGTTGTTTCTTAAATATATTGAATTGTATCCACCAAGGGAATCATTGAAAAAAAAAAAAACATAAGAGACAATCCTATATGTACAATTCAAATATGAGAGACAATCCTATATGTACGAGTGTTGCCTCTCTATAAATGTGACCAACTAGAAACCTTATAGAGTTTGTTAATTCTATATAAATTTATCACCTATTTTAAGAGTCCAAGGAACTAGATCAATATAAAAAACCACCTGAACAACAAAGATTCACATTCAAGCGAAACACAATGCTAGTCCTTGCTTTATGGGGTCCAGTTGACGAGGGACCTCTTCAATCTGGCCAGTACATTTCATGAACCGAAAAAAGCCAAAGAGGCAAGAAAATGAGCTGCTTGATTACCATTTACCAGTTCTCTTTGTGAAAACCATCTTGCTGGTTGATGCAAATGTTAGTAATGAATCACAGTCATAAAAAATTTCCATGACCCTGAACATTTTGAATCACCATTTACTCATAGGTTGAGGCACATCAATGATAGATACTCCTGTCTTTTTTTACTTTTTCTTATAAAAATGTCTGGACAAGTTAACTTGTCATTTTTACCATGAGTCATCAATGATAATTAACTTGTTTAGTCATTTTTACTTTTTCTTATTTTTATTTCTTGATTTATGGGTTCTTAAGAAGGAAAAAATTACTCGTATTCTTATCTCTATTTTTACTCACATTTATTTCAAAGAAAATATATTTTTTCCTCTTTTTCTTATTATTACTTTTATCTTAACGGGTAAACCCCTTATATTGAAGAATATTTCCTTAAAAATATGTGCAAGATAACCTAGTTGACAATAATTGCAAATAAATGCTCGGGAGAATTTGATTCAAGAGTTTAAACTTTGGTGGAAACCATGATAAAGAAAATTTGAAGAAAATGCAAGAAGAATTAGTAATTTCTTCCAAAGTGGTATCATAATCAATTTTTTTTTAATATATAGGAATAAAAAATAATATTATGAGATTTATAATAACTTATTATGAACTAAATTATACCCCTTTGACTCATAATTCCAGTGTTGATAACGTGCAAGAGACTAAGTATGTATATATATAGTCGTGAGAAAAATGATATAGTCCAACTTCCATTTCATATGTATATATAACAACGAGGTTCTTGTATGCTATAAAACCTTCTTCTATGTATACACACAAGAGCCATATTTGGAGATGTTATGAACCATCGATGGCAGGCTTAATTACAGCATAGAATATTACATTATAAAATATAGTGAAGAGAACCAGACCAGCAGCTAAAGTTGTAAGAAACGAATCTGAAATTTCTAACTTCTCATCATTGCGACTGGCTTGCTCTGTGGGAAGCTTCATGTCCGAAACTGCAAAAGGTTCAAGTATTTCACAATATATGAGTTCGTGACATGTTCAAATCCAGAGTAATGTTATATATATTTATAAATCTTTCTACAGATACTGTTGATATATTATGAAAAAGCATTAAATAAAATAGTAAATACATTTAATTATTTGAAAACTTAAAAAACATTCAACTCTGTTTTAGAAAATCTTATAAGAAGAATTATTTTTGTTTTCTTTATTTCAGACACAGCCCTCCGGTTACCAATGAAAAACATGTTCAATTACTATTATTTGGAAATAAAGTGATTGAGGGTAACGAGAATTTATGTAAAAAATATATTAAGATACCACATTAACAATTTTTTTTATAAATTTAAATAATACTAATAACTCAAACACCGCAAGAATTAGTCAATTAAGTTATGTTTTGAGGATAAAGTTGATTTGATGGGGGAAGAGAAAAAGGAAAGAAAAAAGAGGTTATAGGTTTAAATTCTTTTAGTAACAAAATCTAACAAATTGATAATTAATATTTATTTATCGATAAAAAAATGTTTCAGATGATAAAATAAGTAAAGATGGAAAGAGTACCTCGAAGTTTTGGAGTGGAGACTTGTTTTTTATTGGAGAGAGATTGGATTTGCTCATCAAGCTTTTTGAGTGCTTCTCGGGCTTTATCTGGGTCTACCTCATATTGCTCTGATTGTGAATCTTCCTTCACTGCATGAACTATGCCACAAGAAGAAGAAGAAAAAGGGTTTGTGAAAAACCTCTTGTACTTAAAAATGCCTTCATTAATATTGTGTACAAACAGTGTTGGTGGGTGCTTGTAGAAGCAAAGAAGCTGCATGGAGAAGAACATTTGAAATTGAATATGGGAATTAGAACTCCTCCTTCACTGTTCTCTCACTCAAATATCCAAAACACAACACGAGCAAAGGAGTTGAAGATAATGTTTTTTGTCTACCTTCAGCGTGACACTGACCTTTGATTTTTCTAATGTGAGTATTTTGGTAACGCGTGCTAATGTATTGAGATATATTTAAGTGCATTCTAGTCATTTTACAAAAATCGACTTTCACATCTATTATTGGCCTCCTAATAATGCACTCATCTCACATAGTCAATAAAATTTTAGCTGATGGGTTGGTAAGTTTTGGGATTTTTATTTCTTGCACGCCCTTTTGAGGAATTTAAATTTGGAAAAGAAAATAAAGAAAATGTAATTAAGTTACACATAGAATTAGACATATCTTTCCGCTTCTACTTATCATATTAAATAAATGTAACACAGATTTGCAAAAAAGAAATGTAGATTTTATCGATTTAAATATAATGCATTAATAATTAATAATACCCAGACAAAAAAAAAACATTAATAGTATAATTTTTATAAAAATATATATATAGAGATTTTTTTTTATATATAAGAGATGGGTTATTTTTAAATCATAATATTTTTTATCTTTATAAAACTCTATCTTTTATGCATTTTGTTTTTATCTTAATCTTAATAGTTATAAATGTAAAAACTACAAAATAATGTCAACAAC
>PYAF01001680.1:1085544-1106844 GCA_007407185.1 Glycine tomentella | reverse complement strand
CAAGTAAAATATTATGAATGTGAGATTAAACCTTAAATATAAATTAAATATAATTAAATTATGAAAGACTAAAAATTAGTTTCATAATTGATTCAGATACATATAATGAAGTATCACATAGAGCCAAAGATTTTAATTATAATTTATAATGATTATAGAAAAACTTTTAAAATAGACTTAAATAAATAAGCTTGTTTCTTATAAAGTTTAATCTACCTATTTCAACCTTTGTTCCATGCTTTTAGTAACAATAGTTTTAATTTTCATTAAGTTATATTTTGTTTTAATTGATTTTTTTTCTTCTCATTAGCCTATTAGTCTATTAACTCATGTAGAAACAAGTAAATATTATCTAATATTTTTGATATAAAGTGAGCCTTTTTAAATAAAATGACTTGTCAAACAAACCTTTTTTATTAAAAAATATATATTAAGGGAAGGCATGTCTTATTGCAGGAGAGGGAAAACTACCATTCTCAGAAAAATCTATACTTGAATTTATATATCGTCACCGATAAGAGAAGTATAATGATCGACTTCAAATCACATGCTACTATGAACAAAAAGAGTAAAAGATGTAGAGTGAATGACCGTACAGTCACAAATTTCAAACTTTTTTACCGGAATGCCACACCAGACAAAAATGTTACCAAAGTGCCACGGTGCATAGTTCGCTAGTCAGAAAAGCGAACTAGGTATGCTAACATGGCGTCACTCTGGCCAACGAGAAAGTGCCCAAACAGGACGGACAGTCTAAGTTCGTTATGGTTGCTGACGAACTAGGACATGTGTCTGACACGTCAGCACCTAGTTTGCTAGTGGTGGTGACGAAGTAGGCTAAGGCTGCCACGTCAGCACCTAGTTTGCTAGTGGTGGTGATGAAGTAGGTTAAGGCTGGTGGGTTCGGCACCTAGTTAACATTTTTTTTATTGTTGATGGTTTATGTGATTAAACATAATTTCTTTCATTATTTTAGAAATTATTGTTTAAAAAATATAATTTTCAATATATATTTAGATTTAGTGATATTTAAATCAGACAAATTTTTTGAAAATGTATTTATATAAATATATATATATATTTTTATATTTGATCATTTGAAATATTTATAACACCAAAATTAATTAGAGTTATATTTAAACATGTTTAACCAAATTAAATAATTAGTTGAAGAAATTAAACATAAGTGTACATTTTGAATGTTTTATCTTGTAACAGTTGATGTAAATTAAGAAATATATGTTAGCGTATGATTTTTTTAGTAATATAATCATGAATATTGATATAATGTTTTTAGTTAATATGAAAATAGGAATGTATTTAAGAATTGAACATATTTATTTAAGTTAATTTAATATTACTTTGGAATTTTTGTAAATAAAAAATAATTATTAGAAATATTTATTTTGTATGACTTGATGTAAAAAATAAAAAATTTACAACGACATTATTATTTGTGATTTATTAGCATAGTAAATGATTTTTTAAATGAACATAGGATTAGACATAATGAAATATGGATCACGATGAGAGTGTGCCGACACAGCCAGCGACTGAGGATGCGTTGAGCTTCATTGATCTGGGCCCAGTTGTACGGACGCTTTTGACACCACCACTAGGGTCCACGTAGCCTAGTTCGTCACCACCACTAGCAAACTAGGTGCTGAACCCACCAGCCTTAACCTACTTCGTCATCACCACTAGCAAACTAGGTGCTGACGTGGCAGCCTTAGCCTACTTCGTCACCACCACTAGCAAACTAGGTGTTGACGTGTCAGACACATGTCCTAGTTCGTCAGCAACCATAGCGAACTTAGACTGCCCATCCTGTTTGGGCACTTTCTCGTTGGCCAGAGTGACGCCATGTCAGCATACCTAGTTCGCTTTTCTGACTAGCGAACTATGCACCGTGACACTTTGGTAACATTTTGGCATTCCGGTAAAAAAGTTTGAAATTTGTGGCTGTACGGTCATTCACTCAAAAGATGTATGTTTTAGTCACACTAAGATTATGTTTCAGAAAATATTTCAATTATTTTTTATTAGTAAAAAATATATTTGATGGTTCAATAAATATTTTTTTAGTAATTTTTAATTTTTTGGAATATTATTTTAAGTAGTATTTTTAAAACACTAACTTAGAATTATTTTATATGTTATTTCATTTTTATTCTTATTATATTTATTCAATTTTTTATTTTTTTTAAATACATCATAATTTTATTAATTTTTTGTCATTTTGTTATTTTAATAAATAATTTTATCAAATACTTATTAAACTAGTTTTTATCTATTAGTTAATTTTCTTTATCTTTCAATTTTCACCTAATTTTTTAATTAGTTTTACCACATATAACTTAACATGTCACTTTTTTTTGAACTTCATAAATTATATAAATATAATAAACTATTTTAAATACCACTAAGTATATTGATTAATTGGCGAATGATTATTACAACCTAATCTTGTCTCAAATTTGAGTCTTGCATAAATATACAATTGGTAAATAGTTAAAAGAAAAATCTAATTCAAACAAGATTATTTTAAGTGGAGAATAAATGTAATATAAACAAAAAACAATTTATTCAAATTAGGGTTTAACGATGTATCAATAAGATCTAATTATAAATTTGTTTGTCGTTAATATAATTTGTAAGATTATTATAACTAATGACAGTAACAGTTTTATAGTTTTTTCTGTCTCTTTAAACGAAGTTTGATTCCTCCCATTTTCTTTTTTCTCGAAGACTCAACTTATTTTTCACTCCTATATGATTTTGTGCAATATAATATATAATAATAGTAAGTAAAATAAATAAAATATAGTTTATTACAGTCTTAATCTTAAGATTCACACGAGTTGTTAATAAAATGTTAGAAAAATAGAAGAAAGAAAGAGAGACAGCGTAGGGTAACAGAAAGAGACGAAGGAAATGAAGAAGTCTTCGGGAAGCGCAGCTGACAAGAAGAGGGTGCGACGCTCCTCCGCACCAGATCCCACCTCCGACGCTCCTCCTAGGGTTAGGGTTTCTAATTCCCATCTCAATTTTTCATTCTCTTTACTCTGTTGCTCTCATTGTTAATCTGACTCAACGTGTTCTCTATTTAATTTTCGTTGCTACGGAAATGTGTCTGATCAAATTTTCGATTTCAATTTTAGGGTGGGTTTGGGTTTCAGTAATGTACTACAATCATATTTGAAATGAGTTATGGCAAAAGCTATTTTAATTTGGTGTGAATGTGATAGTGTCATATTTTTAGCTCAATTTTTGATAGGTTTTTTTCTGTGATTATACTGTTTTTTTTTTTTCATTTTTCAATTTCACTAGTGTTTTTAATGTAAAAGAGATATTAGGAAAGCTCGAAACTGTACTGTGGTTGAGTTATTATTGACATTTGATCTGGTGGATTTTTATAGATTTATTTGTTGATTTAGGCTTCATGTTCAATTCATGATTTTCTGAAACCTTGTAATATGTGTCTATATCATTTTGCGGGGTCATGTTCAATTGTGCAATGCTGTTCAGTTTTGCTTTTTTGCCTCTTTAATTTGTGACTGTGTTGGTCTTGTTTTGTTTTCAGAAACAAGTTGTCAAGAAAGATGTGTTCCAGGTGTTTGCTGAGAAGGTTAGAGATCATAAGGAATTGGTTTCAAGATGGGCTGTTCTACAGGAGACGCGTGTTGAGTATTTTAGAGGGAAGGATTTCGTGAGCTTCTTGAAAAATCATCCGGAGCTCAAAGATGTTCTAGAATCAGATAGGAATTTGGAAACAGAGGAGATTGCCAACATTCTACTTGCGAAAAATCTTTTAGTGCGTTGTGATCGTGTTGTAAAAACTGTTCGTCCAGGGAAGAAAAAGCTGTCTACCTGGCCTGCACATTTAGAAATTTTCCCTGTAAGTGTTTTTTTTTTTTTTTTGAGTTTTAGCCTTCTTTCTGCAATTATTGACGTGCAATGATTACATCAGAAAGTTCAATATATATGTGCTTGAATGTGGATCCGATGATATCTCAGAAATTTCTCACTCTGCAATACTGACCTGTTTGATGTGGGATGAGGATTAGGTTTCTCAGATCATTTCTACAGGATGAGGGTTGGAACCGAGATTGAATTATGGGGAGAGTCTATAAGATGAATTGATTGAAGGGTTTTAAGAGAGAACTACATTGGGCAAATAGCCGATTACCATATTACTATACTGTTCAAAGAGAAAGCTAATGATAAGGGGAAATTTTCTATGTTGGAAACTTATGGTCACTCTCAATGGACGGTTTAGGTCTGCCTATGCCTGATATAGTTACTTGTGCTATGTTGAGAAATGGATAACCTGATGAATTCATAGTTATTAATAGTGGTGCTAAAGTGGAGCAGCCCTAGGCTGCTACTAAAAAGCCATAGTAGAATAAAAGCCCCTTTCCAGTGTCATTTTGGGGTTTTTTTTAGGGGGTAAAAATGAGATTTTACTCCCTTTTCAGACCTTAAATGAAAGTTAGGTCTTTTACTAGTTTCCCTCTCAGTTTTGAAACATCCATACTCTGAGCTCAGAAGGATACTCACCCACTGTCATTGGAGACCTCTTATCTGACAGTTTTCCTGTGACTGTAAACCTTTTCCGATGACCATAACCTTCTCTTTTGTTTCGGGTTGAATTCTGTTTGTTTCCAGCCACATTATGGTGACCACAACCTTCTCTATGGCTGAATGCTCTTAGATTAGTCTATTTTTTTGCTTGATAGTTGATATATGTGTATGACTCACCATATCATATACTGAGACAATTGTAAGGTGTATTCGTGGTGTTTAAATGCATTTTCTATGTTTAAGCCATCATATTGTATGGTTTTTTCTCCACTGCAGTTTATGTGATTAGATTTCTTTCTGTGTTTGAATCTAACAATTTGACTGTCTTCGGCAGGAACAAGTATTTTCTGAAAATGATGCTTTTTTTGCATGGACGTTTGTAAAACGCCATCCACTTTGGCAGACACTCCTCTCGTTTTTCTGGCCTGTGTTAACGTTGGCTATTTGCTTATTTCCTGTGTACCCTCATCGCTGCAAGCTATTGATACTTTACTCATGTGCTGGGATCCTTTTCCTCATTCTCTCTCTACTTTTGAGTAAGTTTTTCCTTCCTTTAATATTTGATTGTTTTTGCCTAGTTTAATTACCCTCTGATATGTTGCATGAATATGGCTTTCATACTTGATTACCAATACAAAGTACCTCAATTTTAAAAGTTGAAGATATGAATGTGTTAATATAATTTTATAAATTCCATAAATGAATATAGATATTTATAGATTGTTGTGAAAACATCTACAATAAAATAAATTTACAAACTTGCCTCTTACATTTCCCAAGCAAGGATGAATGGGTCTAATTAAAATAGAGAAACAATCATGGAAAAATTGAAAGGTTAAAAAAATCCAAAACCCCTAAATATAACTGAAAAATTGTCATATTTTTGGGAGGGAAATGATCTATCTAATACCTAAGGCATACCTAGCTATACATGCATCTAGTCTCATTAGAATCATACTCATCCATATACATTTTTTTAAGAAATTAATTTTTGATTAGAGGTGGCTAATTGTCTGAAATATGCTTATTAAGTGCACCACATTCTGCTTCAGTGCTTCCTTGGGCCTCATGGTTTTTTTTGTTTTAATATTGTAGTAAGAGGTACAATATTTGGTGCTTTGTATATTATTCTTGGAAAGCGAATCTGGTTTTTCCCTAACATCCTTGCCGAGGAAGCAACACTGCGGGAGTTGTTCAGATTTTGGCCTAAGAAAGATGAAGAGGAAAAGCCCAAGTGGACAACAAGACTTTTCTATGCTGGGGTAGCCGTGCTGTTCATATTATTGCTGAGGCATCATGCACCCGATGAAGCTGCCAGAGCAAGGCAAGTCCTAAACACAGTGGATGGAATTTATCCATCCATTTTCATGCAAAGAATAATCATATGCTCAAAACTCGGCTTAAATTCCTTTCTAGTTGGATCTATAAACCCATAAAGGGAAAACTGTTTGTAGTAGGTTTTTCTAACTGTTACATGTTGCTTTGCAGGTACCAGAAGAGGGTATCTAACATCATTGATGATGTTCTTGAATGGTCTCCGACTCTAGCCTTGTCTGGGATGATGGATAAGCAACAAAATGTGGCTAATGCCACAGGGTCCGCCGATGCGAGCCAAAACGGACCGGAGAATGCAGCTCCAGCCGATGGTGATGATGCAAAAGATTTCATGGAACAGTATAATAATACTGAAGAAGTCATAGACGATGTGGATGATGATAAACATCATGATTAAAGGTTATCATATACCTAAATGAAATATATTTAGTGACTAGATCACAATTTTCCTTTTGAGTGTAAAAGTACCATCTATGAAATAATAACAGTAAAAATGTTTTTTCGCCTTCAAATCGATGTGCTCTGGAAGGATTATGTTTTTCTTCCTCGTGCTTCTCTATGCGGTTGACGGGCTGATCTCTCGCGTTACCTTGCTTTATACTATGCAGATAACTTATGCTCATGTCAAAATGGAAAGGTAAATTAATGAAGAAACATTAACATTAAGCCGATTCCCTAACCTTAATTTGCTCAAGCCTCAAGTTTTTGAGGGGTAAAAAAATTGGGAAGTCAACGAAGAAATATGTAGAATTAAAGTTATAATAAATAAATATAATTCAAAATATAATAATTAAATTTTGTAACAAATAAGTATTTTGAACTTACAAATTATATTTGGAATTTATTATAAATAATTTACATTATGATACAATGTTATTTTTAATTATCAATAATTTTTTATAAAATAATTGAAAGGTATTCTAGAAAATTAATATTGAAACTCTCAATTACATGACGTTCCTCTCTAGGCTAGGTGGTGACTGTTCTCTTCGAATGATTCTTTTGTATAGCAAAGGTTAATGACTTCCTTCATAAATGACACATAGTAGACATTAAGTATTCCTCTTCTTCACTTACCTTCTCATAATGGTTAGTGAGATTCGTCAAGAGTTACGATACATTCACCACCTCACGAAATGTACCTCAACTTTTCATCTACTCATCAATATTTGAAAATTTAAATTAATTTTTCCAACAAAATAGCTTCTAAAAATGTTCATTAAAAAATAACGAGTAAAACAAAGAAGATTCGGATTTATAATATAGGCGTAGATTTTTCATTTATTTAAAATAAATTAATATAAACACTTCCTTGGTATACTATAGAAAGACATTCATTTAAAGTAATGAAAAATGTGATTATAATCTTGCAATATTAGTGATAAATACTATTCAAAAAACTTCTCACTAATCAATAGATTAAAAAAAAATTACTTTATTCGTCCCATAATAAGTATTATCCTATTTTTTTACACAGGATAAAAATATCAAATCACACTAAGAGGATAAAGAACTACACAAGTTATCAAACGAATTTCTCTGTTACAAGACAATACTGCACTTTTGTAATAAAACTAACGAATGATATGCACTTAAATAAAAGCTTAACTGGTAACAACTTTTAAACTCAAACGTGCGTCTTATTTTAACATTTTGATGGGATAAAAAAAATATAAAAGCAAACTTTATGGGGACAAAGTATCCCTTTCCAAGACACAGGACATAAAATACGATCGAAAGAAATCAGAAAGGAATAAAATGTAGTACTTCCCTCCGCAATCAGGGATCCATAATATCATATAAAATTATAAAAAATTAATATTTTTCAGTCACTCATACGTGAATCATAATTTTTTTAATTTTCTAAATTTAAAATTAATTTTTAATCATTAAAATTCACAAAATGTTTTTTAATCCTTCCAAAGAAGTTAAAAAACTATCAAATTAAATGAATATAAAATTCTAAAATCCATTAACCACTTTAAAAATTAATTAATCCAAAAAATCATAATTTAAAATATAAAATATAAAATCAAATTCTAACGATAAAAAATAACAAAAAATATGAATATTTTATTTCTTATTTGACTTACTTTACAAAAAGACTAAAAATAATATTTTACAAATTTCAGAGAGAAAAATAAGTTTAAAATTGAAAAACTAAAA
Source organism: Glycine tomentella (assembly GCA_007407185.1). Classification (NCBI taxonomy): domain Eukaryota; kingdom Viridiplantae; phylum Streptophyta; class Magnoliopsida; order Fabales; family Fabaceae; genus Glycine; species Glycine tomentella. The sequence goes on along the minus strand of PYAF01001680.1, from coordinate 1,098,759 downwards.
AATAAAATCAAATTTAAAGAATTAAAAATATTTAAGGCAATTATAAATCATTTCAACTTTGGTAAATTTACCAAAGGGCTATAATCAAGTTTAGATAATAGCATCTTTATTCTTCCTCTATACCTACTCACTTATATTATAATAGAAGAATATTCGGATGTGTCCCATGGCCACTTCAACAAGGCAAAGTTATCGACGAGAAAACTTTTCCTTTTCATCTTTGCTACAGACAATGGAAAATTAATTTTCTTAAGAACCGATAAAATACTAAAAACTGAAATAACAAAAGGCAACAAATGATGTAATAGCATGTTTCATTATTCTATGATGTCTTTATGTTAACATTAACAACCGGTTGAACTACACAAAAGATAAACCAGTCAAACGAGTGTTGGTACACGAGTTTTTGTTTCTCCATACTCCATAATCTTCTGACCTGACCATCCTTCCATTCCACGTTGGTTGGAGTTGCCTAACCACTAAAAAACTATACAAAATGCAAAAAAATGAGAAAAGAACGAAGGATTGATTGACTGACTTCAACAGAAATCACAGACACCAATCATCAATCATTCTTTCCCCCCTATAGTATCATTCACACCACAAACACAAGAACAAAGCCAAGAATGATTTGCCGCTTGGCACATATATTGCCAAGAGTGTTTACAGATAACCAAGGTATTCACCAAATGTCACTAGGATACAAACCAACCTCGGCCTCTAACCCCCCATCAATTGTGGTTCAGTTGCTGACCTGAACAGTCCCCTTCCTCCACTCTTTCACCTGAGGATGAATGGTACACTGAAGATTGCAATCCATTATGGTTACGGTAGGAGCCACTGCCATTTTGGTAACTGGGTGCTTCGAACCTGTTGTTATGCACTTTTGATGCTCTTGCCTCTTGTTGCATGTTAGGAGAATTCCAGGTTTCAGCAGAGTCAGAATGCAAAGGTTCAGAACCAGATGAACTAATTGATTGTGATGATAGGACAGAATCAGTACCATTATCCTTTTCCTTGCCTGAATGGTTTGAGCCCTCACCATCAGTTTTCTTTGCAAATCGTCCTCCAGTACCCCTTGCCCTTCTCATAGCATGCTGATGCCTAGATTCATGAAGATATGGCTGTGTACACCAGATGTTAGCATATAGCCCAATAGAGGATCCCAAAACGTTAAGAAAGACACTAGTACTAGTAGAACCAAATTCTGTCTCATGTTCAGAACATTATTTTCAACATGTAAAAGACAGTAGTACTAGTAGAACCAAATTCTGTCCAATGTTTGTGAGCATGTTATGCCTTTCAAACACAGAATCACATTTTGCAGATAAGTGAACAAAACTTTTGAAGCAACTAGGTGACATAAAAGTGGATAATAGAATAGATCCACGGGTTATTCACACACAAAAAAGCTATAAAACCAAAGAATTCAACAATATCATTGTTTAAGAAAGCAGAATATTGCCCAAAGATGGATTTGCATGGAGAGATGAACTGGGATATGAGAAGGAAGCTAATCAGGTCAGTCATTGCTCCTGTAGGGACCTTCTCATCTTTTAAGACCCAAACAAACTTCCAAGAATTGGGCTTAAGGAGAATTACTAGTTATAAGGTCCATATATTTTCTACTTACATTGTATATCCTTGATAGATAACTTTCCCAGACATGTTAAGTTTATTCAAGTCCCAATGATTTTTCTTTTTAGATCAGCACAGAATAATAAAGTTTAGTACACCAGTACAGTAACATGCAACAAAGCTGAAAAATATATCACAACTAAAATGTGGTTAGATATCACTTGTCCAAATAATAAACCAGTGCCCAACTACAATAGTTAAAAATAATAAAAATGCATAAAGGCACATAGCTCTGGTGCATAAGTACCTTTCTAGATTTTATGAGCTTCCTTTCAAGCTCAGCTTTAGCACGAGCCTGTCTTCGCCTCAGAATTCCTTGGTACTGTTTGGCATTCACATACACAGGTTCTTGAGCCATCTCAAGGGGCAAAGGCATTCTGGCATGGGGCATTCCTATAAAAGGAGCATATCCCTAATGGTAAAAAAATATATAGTTATTTATCTCTCTTATCCAAATATCACCATTGCTTTAAACAAGACAATAGACTAAACAGAATGAAACAAATTTATCATTACGACAAGAACATATCCCTTCTGGATTATGTACTAACCACATTTCTTATCTGACTAATTTGTGAAAAATGCAAATCACTGAAATCAGTAATTATTATGACTATGACCTATATATGCAATAATCATTAATATTGTATTTAACACAGATTAATGTCACATACCAACTGTTGGTGACCATAAGCTGCCATCATGCCCCCATAATATGGATCCTGGTAAGGATTTGCAGAACATGCCTGCATCAAAAGAATATGAAGAGTCCAATCCATTCCAAAGGCAAGGAACTATAAATTCTATAACAGATTTTTTTTATCAAAATGATATGCATAAATCAACAACAATTTATGCTATTGAACAAAGTCATCAATATTTGGACCATGTATATATCTTAAAAAAGTGATAACAACAAAGGCAAGACTAACAATTGAATGACCAACAAGTTCCAGCTGTGGTGTCTGAGTAAGGCATTCTTCACGCATAGATGGTGCAGATGATGCAGTATGCTGCATCCCTTGCTGTTCTTGCCCATAATTTCCTGCAAAGAAAAAAATTAATGTTTTAGTACTTGGAAGAATCACAAAAGTACATCAAATAAAACCAGAAGTTCCAATTCATCTGATTATATTCCCTAATTTCATCATTTGTCTTCAAATAGTTACATGATTCTCTAAAGCACCTGTTTCATTAGGAGCAGCAGGCTGCGAATCCTTAGTGGCATCATCATCTTCCTCATTCATCCCGCTATTGGACAAAGACTGGCCCTCTTCATTGGATTCAGAATCACCATTAGGGCATTCAAGAGACGAAGAGTTGGACGCATTTGCCCCAGCCATTGTTTGGGCCATGGGATTGTACCCAATAACACGCCACCAAGGCTCGGAATAAACACCGCCAGGTTGAAAGGAATGAGGATCTGACCTCAGTCGATTTGCAGTTTCAGACTTGGACTGCATGTCTTCAGATCCCTACAAAAGCAACAACATACATAGTAATTACATAAATCTTATTCCTTAATCCTTACACTGAAACAAAGCCAACTGATAGTAAAACAACACTGACAACCTTCATAAAATTAAATTCAATCTCAGAAAAAAAATATGATAAAAACCACCCAGCAACCTCAAGTGAAATTGACCATCATGATTCATCATAAAAAAAACAAACTAATAAAAAGTTACAAAACTGGTATTCATTTAGTGTCACTAGACCATACATTAGAGTTGCAAAACTCTTGAAAGACAACAACTCTCAATTGATAGCTACTGCTATAGATAGATATAAACCAGGGGAACAAAAATTCAAACACTATCCTAATTTTTTTTAAGGCATATTAGTCAGACAACCAAACATAACCACAGGGAAACCATAGCACACATCAACAACATATGCAGTCTAACTGTCGGCCGGTGCCAGACAATGAACCACACACTACCTACGAAGCTCAGTTTCACAAAGTTTCACCAAATTCGTCACTTAACACCACCCCCAAAACCCGCAATTCTCTCTTCCCACATTCACAATCAACCCTAGCTCAGCTAAAATCCCATTCCCGCCATGAATAATAAAAAAAAAACTTTCCATGATTCCATTCAAGAATTCCCACATCACAACTCAATCAGTTACCAAATTCTCCTACCCATCATCAAAAATAAAAAATTTCAGCTCTGAAGAGCGAACCCGAAAACCCTAATCCCGAAAAAGACCCAGAGAGACACGAATCACACAATGAAACCAAATCCCCAAATCAATCAAGAGAAAAATTGAACCACGAAAATCAAAAGCACTCACTTACCCAGAGAAGAACAGAAAACCCTAGATTTTGGGTCCTCAGATTCTGATAGAAAATTCAAAGGAGCTATCTTGATTCCTCTCTCTCTCTCTCTCTCTCTCTCTCTCTCTCTCTCTCTCTTTTCTCACACACACAGTTCTCTCAATTTAGCAACACAAATCAATTAATAGCAACAGCACCAATAATAATAGAGAAAATTAAAATAAAAAATTGAAACTAAAACTAAACATTTTTTTTAAGGTTTTTTTTTTAAAAATAGTAACATAAACATAACATCTCAGAAAGTCTTTGTTTGGGTCTTGGTCTTTTTAAGACTTGAGTCCTCAAAGCGCATTTTCCCTTTTAGTTTTTAATTAATTAATTAATTAAATTATTACCTTTTTAGCTTCGAGAGACGAGGGGGATGATGACGTCACCTACCTGTGGGGTCCGCGCGGACACGTGGACGAGGGCAACCGGGAGTGCCGGTGGCGGGGAGAAGGTACGTTGTGGGGAGATAGAGGGTGAGGGTGATCGGAGACAGTGGGTTTTGGACTGGAGGGCGAGGGGTGCAGGTGAGGTTATCGGGGCCCTCGAGGGGAACCAACAAAGGAAAATGTGGCCCACGTGACACGCACTTGAGCAGCACGAATCCGCCGAACGCGTGGCCTCTGTGTGGGGCCCACATCGTTCCAGCGCTGACAGCAACGTTGGCCACGTGTCCCCTTCTTCCCTTTGCAAATCCTTTCACTTTACGTCTTTGATTCTCGATTTGGTTTTTCTCTGAAGTTAACTTGAAATAGAAATAGGTAGAAATTTTTGGAGTTTCACTTGGATTTGGTGTTGCTTTATTATTCACTTATTTAATTATTATTATTTTTTATCGTTAGGTGAGTATTTTTATGAAATAATTTCTATAATGAGAATGATAGTCAAGTAAAGCCTCATCCAGAATATAAATTTTAGATTTTAAATTGGGAACATTATTGACAAAATTTACTTGAAAATTGAAATTGCTATTTTGAGTGTGATCATTTACGGATAAACATGGTGTTATTCTCGTCTTATCCAGAGTCTTTTATAATGTTTATAAATTTAAAATCATTTTGATACTTAATAAATAATAATAAAGTAGTATTTTGCTGTAACAAAACTAGTAATTTGTCTTTATATTTTGCTGCTTGGGTGAAAATGTGGAAACGTGAGTCTCACTTGCTGTTGAGGACATCAATCTCACAGCAATTAGCAGTGATTTTTTTTATCATTTTATTTTTCATTATGTTTGTTTGGACAGATAATATCGTATTATAATAGTAGTAGTAAACACTTCATTGACTTACAAAAACTCTCTTAATGAAATAAAATTCTCATAGAAAGGACTCAATTTGATAAGGTTTAGTATTACCAGTAAGTACGATATTAAAGATTTCTAAACCATTCTTTTTAGACCTGCAAAAACTCATCCCAAATCGTTCCACGCTCACCTCTACTATTTATTATTAACTTACGTATTTTAAAAATCATAAAATTGTATAAGTCTCGTTACTTATTTAACAAGTTACCCCTTATAATTTCTTAATTTCCAATAAACTTTAACAACTGATTTCTATTATGGAAAAAATGACAAATAACAAAATGAACATCATGAGATTTTGCTAATAGATCAACAAAACAAAATATAAGAATGAAGGTAGTTATGGATACATGTATGGCTTAGTTCGTGTTCGGATGATTTGATTGATGGAACCCGATGCTTGAATTAAGTGCTTTTTAATTTCACTTATTTCAATTTGATCTGACCAATGAGGTGATATGCCAATACCCATTTTCTATTTATTTATATGAAAGATGGAGGCTTGAATACAGATATATTAGTTTCGCCCAAAGGAGAGATGAAATTCTAGTCTTTTAAAAAAAATCATTCAACTGGGTTGGGTAAGGACAATCTTAACATTATTATAATTCACATCTCTAATATAAAAGGAAGATGGAGAAATAAAATTATTAAACAAGGATGACATTGACATCACTTATATGATGCACGCATATATATTCTACCAAATTATTTAGTTATGACATCCAACCTTTCTCCAAAGCGAGAAAGATAGTGAAACTCAGTTTTTTTTTAGACCCTGTCTCGTGTTTAGAAAATTCTTCACAAGACATTGATAAGGACTAAATATCTAGAGGTTTAATACCATCACCTAACATTCATAAAGATGATATTAACTAAGCAAGAAAGATCATGCCTATAAAAGTGTCATATAGTCTATGAGGCTGACGTGTTTGATGACCAAACATCTCCACTATCTATGTTTATTCAATAGTATTGATATAATTTTGGTTTTTTGAAACTGCTAAAATACTTCAATAACTACTAGTTTGCAACTATTTGAGCAACAAAATAGAGCCAAACAAGTAGATTTTCAATAGATTGGCACGGTGATAGCATAAAGTGTCAACTAATTAAAAGATATTTAAAAATATTAATATCATCCACTATATGGAAAACATTAGAGTTATCCTCCCTATGCATTTACCGTAAGGTCCACCCAAATAGAAAAATGTAATCAGAATGTGGTCAAAGGCTCATAACTCCAATATTGTGATTTGTGGCCCAAATGTAAAGACCAAAGAGGTATACAGTTTTTTAGAGCCTAACACGTACAAAAATAGTGAAAAAGACCAGAACAGCCAGACAAATTACAAAGAAAATAGAAGACATATAAGGGAAAAATAAGGGAAAAATAATTGATATGTCATTACGAGAATTATGCCTGATGTGCAAAGGGATAATTCTAACATTTACAAACCAAACCAATTTTGGAGAGTGACCACGTAACATGTATCTTCAATAGTTGCATTTATATGTTGACCAGTTCTGAAATGTACAAGCTTGGTGGCTGAACAGAAGCAAAACTATTTTGGAGAGTAATCAGCTAAGTATGAAAGTTCCAATCTCGAGTAGTTGCATTGACGTTAAAGATCAACTGGCAAGCTTAAAGGCATCAATGAAGAGTCCATAAGTGAAACCCATTTTAAAGTTGTTGAGTAGAGCAACTGGGAAAGTAACTTTTGGTCGGCTGTAGTAGAACTTTGTTACATATTCTGTGAGAAGAACACATAACACTGCAGCAATAACATCATTGACTCCTAGAGCTCCAAAAGAGAGAGAGATTGTTTGTGCCACATAAAATCCACCCAACAATGAGATTCCACCAAACAGAGTCCTGCGAGAAGGGCTTCTGAAGTAATTCCTTGAGAGCTCAGGCACAAGTCTAATAATGTCCACTAGCCTTCGTGGTCCACCGTTCTCTTGCACCGCCTGAATACGAAGTCCTGCTGAAGATCTGGAGACAAGCCTTCCAGATACACTGATTTTGGTTTTAGGAAGTGGATTAAAACTGAGGTCCATAAAGATCAAGCTTGTTGAATGTGCCATTAGACTTTCTTCTATCAGGAAACTGGTAATGTCACACTCACACCAGAAAGAATGCCTCCCTAGGAAAGTTGATAAATGTAAAATATTACACATCAGGCTATCACAAAATCATAATATCAAGAACTGAACAGATACAGAAAATATATACAAGAATTATCAATTGAGTAGAATAATAACAGTAACAGCATGAGTTTAATATGGATTACATTGTTCATATGATAAGTTCAATGAAACCAGAAAATGGTTCCTAGTCTTTCACTACACATTGTTTGCATTATATTAGCACGTAGGTTATAGAAATAGACACCCAACTCCAACAACATAGGGGCAACCCGGCCCCTCTCCCTATATGTTTTGCTAATTGCTTGGGGAAAGTAAACCTGCACCCACCCTGTCCATTTTTTTCCAAATAAATCATATAACAAGCATGATTTAACTCCAATGTTACATATAGATGTTAAGTAGGTTCTAAGTGCCAGAAACTTAAAAAGACTATCAAGCAAGTCACATTGTCAGTAATAATATTAAGTTCTAAAGCAAGTACAACCACCTTTAGCATCTTTGGATCTCAGTTTGGAAACTGCAGAACAAGGTTTGTGCAAAAGTTAAAAGAGACAACCTTTTCCCCAAACCGTGGTTTGGGACTTTCCAAACTAAAAATTAAGCACCTTTATATTTTGCCTCATTCTAAAACCAGAATAGACTGGACTGTTCCTAATATCATATATAAATTGGAAATATAACAAAGGTTGCTAGTATTTCTATCACGCTGCGAGCACTTCCAGGGAGATTTTTCTTTTGTCAAGCGGCAGTTCTATTTCTATGATGACATAGTCAGATCAACGGTTCTATTTCTTTCCTAGAACTAGAAATGCAAAAGACAGAGCAAAGGTTATATTTAATAGAAGCAATCTGAGGGAAATGACTGAATTAGCTCTTAAATAATAATCCTCAAATGGATTCTCGCTATCATACATAGAAAGTATGATTGGTGACTTGGTTAAATCAAGAATAACTAGATACCCACCACTATGCTGAAAGCCCAAGATCCAATATCGTCAATTTTTTCCAGCAACATTTTGATTGCCAGCAAAGAACATTAAAAAATTAAACAACTTCCTGATAGACGAAATTTACACGAAAGTTCTAAGCAAATAAGAGAACAGCTAACAACTTTACAGTCATCAAACACAGACAATGAAGACACTCATTTCATTGAAAATGTCAAAAATGCAAGTAAGAATGAGAAGCTACATTAGGATGCATCAGAAATTCTAACATAGTAACTTTTTAATTTAAAAAAAAAAAATACATTTGTAATGTAAGGCAGACCAAACTTATGGTACTCTGGTAGGAACCAGAAATCCAATAAATCAGAAATGAAACTCAGAACAGAACAACAAAGAATTTCAGAAATGAAATTCTAGTAAACTTGCTGGTATTAATTGTAATCAATACAATGGAGTCGTGCTCCTAACAAGCAAACAGAATTAACCTAAAAGGAAAATACTATGACTGCTCTTCCTCTGAAGGAATCAGTCTCCCTAAGGCTAAAGCCTTCCCACCACTATCCAATTCTTGCCTCCCTCCTATTGACACTACCTCTCCAATGTATAGAAATGATTTCCTATCTCTCTCCACTCATCAAATGCTACCTCTCATGTTCTGTTATGCCTGTAATTGTTTCCATCTATCCATGGGCCGACCATACTCAGGCACTAAAAGGCAGGTTCTTAATCTGAAACTAAAAACACAAAATAGAAAAAAAAAAAAAAAAAAAAAAAAAAAAAAAAAAAAAAAAAAAAAAAAAAAAAAAAAAAAAAAAAAAAAAAAAAAAAAAAAAAAAGACTTGCTTTAGATTTTGAGTATCAACATAGGAAGCATTGTGATGTAGTTACTCATAGTCATTGGCAGTCCCAAGAAGGAAGAGGAAAAACAGATGCAGAGAGCAGAGAAAAACATTTACGAGGCAAAGAAAGGCTTGAAGTTGTAAGGGAAGAGCTGAGGAGAGATTGAGACATGTAACAATTGAAAAAAAAAAGAGAGGAGAGAAAATAGAAAACCTTAATACTTGGTTTCAATTGATGGAGAGGGATAGAAAGAAGTGGAATACCATGGAATTGTTTGGATTCCAATCTATTCCATCCAAACTCTATTTTTCTTCCCCTAATTATGTGTACAGTATGTTTTCCATTGCTATAAATTATCAAATTGCTTTTTTATTCTTTTTTAAACTTATCCCTCACATTACTGCAGCTGCAAGTGTTTTCCTCCTTTTGCAGCTAAGTGCACCTTCCTGTGACCACATGTCAAGGTCAGGACAGGTACCTGATACAATCATGTGGCAATGATAATGAATTTGAAAGGCAAGAATGCCTACTCTCAGATGAATTCTATCTTACAAATAATTTCACCTATTAGATCACAGTCTCACAATCATGTGAATCATTACAAAAAATAAGTAAATACTTATTGCATATCTTTCAGACATTATGTCAAACAACTTGTTGGCTTCTTCAACCACATTGTTCTTAAGATATCCAACAAGGTTTATGAAGCAACAACTCTTAAGCATTACTTATTCTATCATTTGATTAATCACAAATATCTGGAAACAACCTCTTTGTATATGCAAAAGTAAGACTATGTATAATATTCCTCTCCCTTACCTGCGCATAGTGTGAAGCTTCTGGGCAATGAGGTGCGTAGTTTTTTTTTTTTTATCATGGAATTGTTTGTGACGAGTTTTTTTTTTTTTTGGATTATTTCAAAGAAAATTACAATGTTCCCTTAAACTTGTTTTTCCCTAAATGAATAACATTTACATTTTGGTTGAACAAGACATGCTTTTTCTTGTTCACAAACTAGTCTACAATTATGCTTCCTCCATAAATTGAGCACAGAAAATTAATTCCAATGAATTTTTTATATCATTTTAAAGATAAATAATACATCATTCTATCTCCAAAAAAATCCAGTGTAATATTATATGGTGAAAGAAGTGCAATTAGAAGGAAAAAAAAAATTAATCTAAAGATAAGAAAATTTCAATCACATGTGTTCTCACCTAATTGCCCAGAAACTTGAGCCTCGTGTTTGTAGTGAGAGAAGTGAACCACTGAGTAGAGATAGGAAGTGGAACCAACTAGTCGTTTGAGCGGTTGGGCCTTTTTTATTTTATTTTAAGACCATAAATATTTTTCTAAGGAAATTGCTTCTTGCACCTCCAATATGTTTCAAAATTCCCATATTACCCTTATCTTATTCCTGAATAGGTATTCTGGAATACCTTATCCTCCTTCGTGCTGTTTGGGCCTCAACAAGGTTTGAGAGCATTGTGGCCGATATCAACTGGGGTGTTTCTTCCTGCACCCCGAAAATCTCACCCTCCACTCTTTGTACATTCTGGATTAGGTACTCCAAAATTTAAATTTTGATTTTGGATTTATCATTCAGTAATGAAAGAAACACCCCTAATAAATTTCAAATTAGATAATCCAAAATGTATAAAACCTTCATTTCAGATTAATCTTTCCATGCCAAGGAAAGTCTAGTTCAGTTGATTAAAAAAAATGCTTGAATTGTTGTAAATTTTTTTAATATTTGTCTTCAATTACTATAAATAAAAACGAAGATTAATCTTTTTATAATGAAGAGGGGGTGTAGGGTGATATTTTAGGAATGTAAGAAGAAACAACCTACTAATATGATGGCTAATAGATTTAGTCCTTTATATTGTGTCAATGAGAAATTCTAACAATTTATTCTTCAATTAATTTTTTTCTTCCATTTTTCTCATCTCTACTCTATTTCTATGGAAACTCATAATAGTTTGAAACCCTCATCTCACTGCACTCTATTATTAATCCCTCCAATCTATCAATTCAAACATTACCTAAATTGTAGAGTTAAGAGTTGCTTCTGTGAGCTGTGAGCTGTGAGTTGGGCCAATAATAGCTAAACTGCCGGATCCAGTAACAACATAATTTTGCACCAATGGCCCATAATAGACAAAGGAACTACACATAAAGGAGTCAATAGAGTTTGACCAAATGAAAGAAAGGGGTCAGTCTAATACGACTATCTTTATTGAACAAACAAAAAATAAGTTAAGGAAAAAGGGTTCTTTGAGAATTTGACTGTTGATATGTGTACTATTAGTTTATATTTGACTAGAATTTTAAATAAAATGTGAATTGCAAAATGATTCGTAAGTTCGAATCAATGGTTGAAATTTTGTTTGTGCTCAAGAAGGAGATGAAGAAGCCTGACCAGAGAGGGTGGAAGATTGTTGATCTAATTAAACTAATTAAATTAAAGGAAATAAATTATCTATTGAGATTTACACTTCCTATATATAAAAGTTTCAATGTAAGTATATAATTCTATATCATCGTATAGAGCAATTCAACTGGGATACATCATACATCTTGTCATCTTGATTGAATAAATTTTTGCTTATGATTTTCATCTTTATACTATCTGTAACTCGACACAAAACAAATTGCAATTGTGAAGTACCATGCTCTATAAACTGAAACAATGTATAAATAATTAAAAAAGATGAACCTCCCTTCATCAATTCATTGGATATAAAAGCTTAATATATATCTGCAGTGTGAGAGAATCTTCATCCATTGCTTCAGTATGATGCTGTTCGTTGTCTAAAGTGCTAAAGCCTTCCTTTTCTAAATAAGTAGGGAACGGGAATCTAACTGACCAACTTGCTTTGCTTTAGAAATACATATACACCTGGCCTTAAACATGGTTTAATGTTGAAAACAACAATATATATGGCACTCATTTCTACAAAATATTTGATCTATCTCTCTTTTGATACATGTGAGTTCGTGCACGTTCTTTTTATTTGACAATCATAAAAGCAGAAAATATAATTGTTGGCATTTACATATAATCTGTCCTGATGATTGGAACGATGCTTCCTACATCAAAAGAAGTTATTACTCGATCGGTACTAAGTTACTAACTAATTTATCCAACTACAAGAAGGTTTCTGAAGTTTTTTCATGAATCAATTTTATCATATAATATATACAGAGGAGACACATCAAATTATAGCTAAAGTTTTTCAAAACGGGATTAATATATAAGGGTTAGATTAGAATTTCTATGTTTGATGATATACAATCTAGTAGTATTAATTTTTTTCATGTGAATTTGGGTTAAGCAAGCATAAAAACAGTGATTAACTCATTCAGTAGAAATATTAAAACTACAATAATTGAAATGCAATTGAGATTGAGATTATGTGTATGAACACTTTAAAGCATTTGCCTTAACTAAAGAGGAGGCATTATGCTATGGGGGTGGGGTTTATGCATGCAATAGAGAGATTCTCTTCTACAAATTGAAGATAGTAGCTGTTAGAGTCAACTAAAGTTTAAGCTCAAAATATAATGCTGCTCCAGTCTAAAGTCCCAATGTTATCTAAGTACTTTTCTCGATAGATCAGTGGTTTTCCTATGCACACAACTTTGCCTTTGTATAGCATTATACGTGAAGAAAAGTTTAGATAAAAGTTGGCACAATCTTTCGAGTGATCCTTTAGCTTGGTCTAAAATAAACGAATGTATGTACACGATGGATTCTTCTTGTCCTCTTTTTTTTTTCCTCCCTTTTATTTTCATTTTTTTTATATATTTAAATGCAGAGGCATATCTAGATCCTATCTTTACTGGCATTAGGTGAAGGAACCCTAAGAATATACATACAAATCCATGTCTCCATCCACGTGCAGTGATGAACCGGTATCATCACCTTATATTGATTATTATGTATATTAATATTTGATTTGGGAAATACAATTAGCATTTCTTAGTTCCTTGTTTAATTAAGG
>PYAF01001680.1:988285-1085444 GCA_007407185.1 Glycine tomentella | reverse complement strand
TATTTAAATGCAGAGGCATATCTAGATCCTATCTTTACTGGCATTAGGTGAAGGAACCCTAAGAATATACATACAAATCCATGTCTCCATCCACGTGCAGTGATGAACCGGTATCATCACCTTATATTGATTATTATGTATATTAATATTTGATTTGGGAAATACAATTAGCATTTCTTAGTTCCTTGTTTAATTAAGGACAATAAAAATGTAGAATTATATAATCTATAAAAAATGTTATATACTAATGATTTAACATTACATTACTATCATTATAAAAAATAAAAAATTATATTTTTAGTCCTTAAATTTTTATTTGTCTGGTTCGGTCTTGATCTTTAATAATGTTTCCGTTTGATTTTTAGTTTATTCTGTCAAGTCTCGATCTCTGTTAAATGATAAGTATATAATATTTTTTTTCACAATAAATATATATATATATATATATATATATATATATTGGTGATTAAACCGTTCATATTAACAATCTAATGTGTAATATAACATTTTTTAGTATTAATTTAGGATCAAATAAAAAACAGCAAAACTAAACATTATTTTAGCAAATACAATTCATCTGATGATGAACCAGTTTGTTTAAATTCATTTGTTAAAAAAATTATTTTAATAAAATTATTTTTTAATGTGTTTGCTTAAACTGTTTTTGTAACAGTATTTTTTTATACTTATTTTAATAAATAAATCATATATGAAAAATATGTTTTTTTTTGTAAATTTAAACAAACTCACTAAATATTGAAGATATATGGTGAATCAGAATATATAATTTACGTGAAAATCATGATAATGAAAAATAATGTAATTATGATATTAATACTAATTAATTTCACTTGATGATTTCCTCAACTACATATGATTGCGAGCTCGATCTAGAGTAGTGTCAATTAACAATGCTTTTGCTTTTTATCATTTACACCGAAGGCAACCTCTCCTTAAACCATGCACCATCTCTCCTTTCCTAGACTCAGTTAGCCATTTAATAAAAACGAAGATTCGATACTGTATCTTTACACATCATATGAGAAAAATAATTAAACTTTATCAGCTGAAGACGCTAACTAAATACTCCCTGCTATAATACGCTACTCAATTAGCAGAACATAGTTATAGAATATACCTTTGATCATTTGTATCCTATATATACTATATTATATACTATTTGTCAATCAGATTACAAGATATGTATGTCTTTGAATTGTAGAACTTTTTGCTATATAAGATTGAGTATAGTATCTGTTGTTGGTGAGAATTGAACTTGGACTCCTTGGTTATTAAAAATAAACATTATCATCTCTTCTAATTTTTAATATTTAACATATGTTGTAGTAATTAATATTTGAGACCCTTTATTGTCTGAGGTTCTGTGCGATTGGGCACCTTGCATGAGTCAGAACCGCCCCTGGTTCTCGCCACAAAGGGTGTAAAGTCTAATTGCTAAACCATGCATAAAAGGTTGTATGATCCTGCTTATTTTAAAATGTCATGACTTTTGTAGAATTTTCATTCTCTGTAATTATGCAACTTCACTGTTAAAGTTGTATATACATATATAGGAAGCGTATTAGGTCAAGGATAAAAACAATTCACCATTTTTTTTAAAAAAAGGTGAAGGATAAAAACTAGGGATGTGCTAATCAAAACCATATAATTATAAGCTAAAACTATTTAAAATAATACAAATTTGCTAACGTCTTTGTTGATGTATGTTAATAAGTTATAATTAAAAATTATCTAAAATATACCTTGTTAACTTGTGTTAATTAACATTATGATTGATGTATATAATAGTGATTTATTTTTTTATTTTCTATATTTTATTTATTTGGAAGTTCAACTCAACGTAATTGACAACACACAAAGTCATGTTGAGTTGGGCTGAACTCATTTTTTGGCAAGTTGAAGTTGAATTGAGTTAGGTATATCAATTTTGATTTTTTATATCTATACCACTAACACTAAAACATAAATAGAGCATGATTAAAGGTCTTTTTTCAATAATTTTTTTTTCATAAATATCTACAGGAATAAAAACAAGAACATAAAATACATTAAACTTTTATATAAGCTAAAATTAACTTATGCGGCAAAATATTTTTGTTTTAATTTTAATTTTAATTTTTATTCTTTATTATTAAATAATAACATTAATTAATAATATAATAACAACAATGACAATTCATTGACTTGTCATCGTCAAAGGATCTGATAAATTTTTTAACAATTTATATTTTTAAATTCTTATTATTCAAAATAATTAATAACGTTAAATTAGTTGATAAGATATTTAAAAATCTGATTTAACATAAGAAAGATAAGATTAAAATAATAATAATTAAAAGACTAAAAAATATCACATTTTATTGGGATCATAAGGTTATTTAAGTCTAAATTTATTCATAAATATTTATAAAAAACAAAAATAAATAGATAAATTGAAATTTAGCTTTTTCAAAAGCTATGATGTTTTAACTTATTCAAAAAATTTAATGAATTTTATGATCTTATTTTTTTTTCTCTTATATATACTTTTGAAAAAGTTTATTAAAAAAATGAAGAGTATACAATACTCTAATAGACTAAAACAAAAAAAAAATAATGATTTTAGGGTAAAAGAAATTCTCTGTTACAAGGTAAAAAGAAGGGCAAAATCTAAAACTGTTAACTAGGTCACCGTCTCACGGATAAAGTGCACAACCAGTGCATGATATTCGATTTCAAATCATCTGAACATTCTCCATGCTTAATTTCGAAGTTTTAATGTTTTGTATATGCTTGAATCGAAAGAGAAAAATGGTGTGAAAAGAGCAATATTTTTCTTTTGAAAATGTTGGTCTTAGCTGGTGGAGCCAGCAAAACATTTTCTCCATGTAAAATTTTAAATAGTATCAAATTTTATTTTTAGGTAAAAATTTTATTTTTAATCTTAATTAATTATATTAGTATATATAATTATTAAAAAAAATTCTACCACTTAATAATTACAAATTTTATTTTTTAGATAACGTGTCGAGGATGCTAACTAAGGAGTGGCTCGCCACTTGGTCTCAACATTATTCTTAATTGTGACCTATAATGTTGCCAAATCACCCACAAACCATACACATAAGCTAGTGGGAAATAAAGAAATTAAAGAAAGGGAGAAAACATAAAAGTCCGTGACCAATTCTGGATATAGTGCAAATTGACCCTTGATTATGATTCAACATGCGAAAACCTTTCCTCCAACCCTTTGTGTGAGTGTGCACGAAGAAAGGAAAAATGCTAATAACCAAAACAATACTTCTTTTTGTCTCACTAATTACAAACACGAGTCGGTTATACATCGTTTTACATGATCAAATCAACTAGAAGAACATCCACATAGGATTCTCCTTTGGTTCCGTGTTCTATGCCTTCGACGGCTAAATCTTCATAAATCAACTTTGATTTGCTTATCTCAAAGTAATATTTTTTATTCAGAATACATTTTTAACATCATTGCCTGTTAGTAGCCAAATTTACATTACTTATAGTCCATTTTTTCTAAAGTATATATAAAAAATATTTTATGTATAGAAAATATATAATTGAACATTATATATATGATTGAAGATATACGGATATTAGATCATTTTCTATCGAATTATCTAGCTCAAAAAACATGAAATTCTGTTCCTCATTTACCTTCGGAATATGGATTGTGGATTTTAGAGAGGTCCTTGAAATACTCATGTGAGTGATCACTTGCATTCTCTTATCATAAATTAAACAGAATACATAGGCTAAGGACAACGATACAAAGTCACGTGAGGATAAATTAAACAATGCTTGAAATCACATGTGATTATGTTATTTCTTTAATTTTTTAATTTATAACTAACTACAACCCATGAGGGGGGACAAACAATGAACTTATAAGCAACAAGAAATGCCTCAAACTTGTACAGTATTTATAGATATATGCAATTATTAAAAATAAATTTAAAATAAAAAATGAAATAGAGGACAAAAAAAAATCAAGTTTTAGTTTTAGGGACTAAAAATGTTATATTCCACTCGAAAAATGCAATTCATCTTCTATGTGATACACACACAAAATCCTTGAAATTCAGTGATGATTGTTACATAAATGAAACAAAAAGTAAATTTGGTAATTAAGCAATGTTAGTTGTGACTGTTTTGGTAAGCTGTTTGTTGGGCTCAAAAGATGATTAAACAAATTAGTTAATGATTTTTTCCATGTAAAGGGTTACATTGAGCAATCTCCGATTCTAAAAAGTTTGGCATTTGATGAATATAATAAGATCAAACCTCGTGTCCTATAAGATAATTGCATTTGCATCATTATAGAAAATCTTCAGTCACTCCACTTTCAACGTCAATTAAAGTGCAAGTAGCCATTTTTTTATTCTCAGTTTCTCACGCACATGTAAAAGTATAAACCCAACGCCTTCACTTCGGTTTTTCATCTTTCCCTCATTCCAAGGTGTCTATGTTCATATACACATTATTAATTTACATGGCGCTACTATTTATGATAATCATATATAAAAACTATATAGTAGTATACGGAAATTTCATGATAGTAAGCTAGGAGTGATAAAATGCACTCATATCCTACGAGTAATTATAAATATATCCACAAATATATAAGTAAATACTTGCTTATTGGATATGGATTCGGGATAAATATTACCCCAAAGTTTTAAGGGAAATGAATGCAGGTATTAGTATTTTAATATCCACTTCGTCTCACATCACACCTATTATATATATAAATATAGATTTAATTAAAATATCTTTTATATATATTTAT
This sequence comes from Glycine tomentella, assembly GCA_007407185.1. Classification (NCBI taxonomy): domain Eukaryota; kingdom Viridiplantae; phylum Streptophyta; class Magnoliopsida; order Fabales; family Fabaceae; genus Glycine; species Glycine tomentella. Next base: position 1,080,628 of record PYAF01001680.1, on the reverse strand, counting down.
ATATAAATAATTATATATTTTATTCATTGTTAATTGAATGTTGGGGCGTGTGAGGCAGGATGCAGTGGGGCGTTCTAACATTAGGTTCACGAATGTGAGGGGGATTCGATGATTTTACCTTGCAGGGGGCGTTTGGTAAATTTTTAATTATTTTCAATATACAAGGTGCAACGGGTGGCAGCATTATTTTTTGGAGAAACTTTCAAGTATTTAATCCAACTTGGTTAATAGGGTTGATCACGGTGCACATTGAGAAGGATTATAATTAATTTGGAATTGTAATGTAATAAGTGAATGAATCTGTTTAAAAATAAAAGATGGGCGTAAATAATTATTACATCTTTGGTATATATTTGGTTTTTTTTTCGATTTCGGATAATTTTATTATTATTTTGAGTTTTTAATATATCAAAAGTTTTCTTTCAAGTCTTTGATATCACTTAAGTAATGATGTGATATTATGATGAATTTTATATATTAAAAGAATGGTAGAGATAATGTCACATCATCATTTAATTGATAACAAAGACTAAAACAAAATTTTTAATATATTATATATTTAAAATAACAAATTTGTTTATTAGGAACTCAAAATAAAAATTAAATATACAATAAAAAATTTAAACATATTTAAGCCTAAAAGATATTATGATTTTTTAATTTATTTTTATAACGTGTGAATATATATAAGAATATCTTTACTGTCAGATCTTGAACTCAAGATTTGATCTTCACTAAATTTTTCAATAAAAGAGGTAAATAGATATTTAAATATGGTGAATGAGTTTTTATAGAAGAACCTTCAAGATCTGTATATTGTTCAAAAAAAATAATTTTTTTTCTTTCCTAAAATCTCAAAATGAAATTTACCACAAAAAAAAGAGATCTTCAATCTAAGTAACACTATAAAGTCTACCAAAAAGTGGTTTAAGATTTCAATTTAAAATTTATCACTATAAGAACTAGACATGAATGTAAACTTGTTCATTACAGTGTGCTCTTTATTAAAAAATAATAGAAAAATCATTATGATAAATTAATTTTAAATTTTATTAAGGCAGTGTTTACCTTAATGTATTTTTATTATAAGGAGTTTTTAATTAAAAAATTAGAAAAGTATTTCGATAAATTAATTTTAAGACTTTCTAGCTTCTTCTCCGGTCTATTTTAAATATAAGATTCAGGTATTTTAAAGTAATTTTTTTTTAAATTAACAAATAACTTTAACTTTAATTTCAAAACTCTTATTTTAACTTTAATTTTAAAAATTTTAAAAAGTCATTTTTTACGTTAAAACACAACATCTCTTAAACTTAGGGGCAGATGTTAGTGTTACTTCAGGGGCTGTCCTCTCTCCTAGTTTTCTTTTAAAATATTATCTTTTATTTATAGTTAATAATTATTTTTTTTAAAGGACACATAGCTAGGGTTAAAATATTATGATATTGTTGCTAACAAGGGTTTCCTTGTACTTCACTACAAAATTGTCCGGCAACTTTCATAACTTTTATCTAGGATAGTTTATTTAGGCAAAAGTTCATGAGAGTGGTTTTGAGAACTTATTAAGGTATGTTCTTAAGGTTCACTGAATAATTACATAGATACTAGATACTTGTAGATCATTTATAAATAAAGTCTTTCTATCAGAGTTATAAAATCTGGTCCGACCCGGTCGGTCGGACCGGGACCCGGTAGGTTAACCGGTCCGGATTTGTAGTTGAACCGTTTATGCAAGCGACCGGGTCAAAACCGACCGGTCCAACCGGTCCGGTCCGGTCTGGTCCGGTCCGGATTGCTTTTTTTTGGAATTTTTTTATTTTTTATTTAAAATTTTATATTATTATCAATTGTTATTTTGAATTTTAGAGTATAAATGAGTTTGTCTTATTTAAATAATGTTAGTTATACACTTATATATGATAGATACATATATAAATTTAAATTTTTAATATATACCGGGTCAAACCGGGCCAATTACTGACCCACCGATTGGACCACTGACCCACTAACCCACTACCTTGATCGGGTCAATCACCGGGCCGGTTTTAATAACACTGCTTTCTATTGACAATAAAATTCATCAAATAATATTTTTGTTAGATATGACACCTTTTCTTAATAAGCTAATGCAAACAAAACAATGAAAAAATTGAAGATAATTTCTATCCAAAAAATTTCACTTCCCCTCCCCCAAAACAAAACATTCATCTAGCTTTCGCCTCACTTTAACTTTTCTTCACCAAAAACTAAACCTCAATCTTATGCAAGCAAATTAACTCCTATATGACAAAAGTGTTACTGAAAATTCAGAGAAATAAAGTAAATCAAATGGATGCAGAGCTTGTGTTTTCTTTGTAGGTATGCATGTGTTCAGATAGTTATATATAGTTTTTTTGCATGGGATGTACATGTGGGTGAACAATAGAACATGGGATCGAGTATGATCATATACATGCATGCATGCCCAACAAATAAGGGACCACAGCCGTATGAAGAAAAAAAAGGTGGCCACGAAAAAAGGTGATCAACAACAACAATGTCGAACAAGGGCTTCTAATCGAGTGCAGAACGTCCTTCACATAATATATTCCCTCAGCAATTATATATTCCAAATTTGATGTGCAAAAGATGGCAATATTCAAAGGTATAGTTAGCTAGATGCTTTATTAGCCACTAATTTATCCAATTTCCTTTCCTTTATGTCATCGACCTCTCATCATCATATATATCCATCAGTTCTATGATACCTGCACCCTCTGTGAGACACATGGGTCACCTTTAGAACTACTGTTTTATTCATATTCACTTTATCACAAAAAGCTTTTATTTGGCAGTGGCCTTCACACTTATAGTTTCATACATCATCACATTTGTTGCACTAAGTGATCATATTCATATACTATTTTACACACTTCCCCCTCAAATAGACAAATATTGGTCATTAAATTTATATAAATAATGTTGAATTTATTCTAAGGGTGACCTAATTATTAAATTATAAATATTTTTTTAGGATTTACTTAAATTCAAATTATAGATATCTTATCTTAGAAGTTAGATAAAATATCTTATAATTTCAATTTAAGTAAATCTCTCAAAAAGATATTTACAATTTATTGATAGTTTAATTAATTAGCTCAAGTCCAATACAATTTACATTAAACAAAACTATGAATTAAACAAGCCAAGCTCTTTTCTAACAAAATAGCTTAGTGTCATCATATGAGAGATACATGTAAAAGTTGAGAACAGAAATTGCAGTAAACTTATTATCTAATTTGCTTGAGAACTTTAAAAGAAGTGATTGAATTCTCCCACAACCCCATTTCTTTTCTGGCTTTAACTAGAAATTTTAAAACTCTGTTGCATTCATTTTAGGGATTCTCTTTTGGAATACATAGTTAAAGGAAATTATTTTTGTTGTTGCTCATTCTTAAGGCTATAATAAAGAATGTTATTTAATAAACATAGAAGAATGCTAAAGGTTCATTTTTTTTCCTTTACCAAAGCAAGATGTTTAATATATTTTTTGTTTCCAATTCTTCCAGATAAATAAAGATGGATTTACTTTTAACATACAATAGGTATAAATTTTAATCATTCAATCATGTAGATTATCATATTATTAAAATAATTTAAATTTTAAATATATATACTACAAATACAACATAATTATTAGATAATAATATAAGTTATATATACAGGATTAGTTAACCCCCCCCCCCTCCTCCAAAAAAATAAAAAAATAAAAATAAAAATCATTTGTTGAATGTAGCTCAACTAATTTATTCTTATCATCGCATCTTGGTTTCTCCTTAATTGAGTCTAATAAACCTTAGACAAAAAAAAAAAAAAAGATTTGAACTTGATAAAATACCATGCATGCAAATTCCTTTATCCCCACAATTCTTAACACTCGATCTGCTTTATACATTGCAAGATTCTATTTGAATTTTGATTGAACCTTAACAAGTGTGAGCTGAATCATGGATATCATTGAAAGTGATCGAGATTCAAGCTTTGTTTTTAGTCTAATTAGTATTCTTTAAATTAAAAGGAAATGAAAAATGAAATATTCCAAACTTTTAAATAAGAATTTATTCTCCAACCACTTTTCATGTTGTTCTCTTTCCCCTAATCAAATTTATAGATTCAAATGAAACATTCAATTTTGGAATGTCTTTCGGGATAAAGACAAAAGCGCATGTTTTCATAGTTAACCTCGGCGACACGAACAAATGTCATAAATGCATAAGGCTTTTTTAGGGTTTTTTTTTGTTTAACAATAATTCTAAACAATAAAATAATATTTAATAAAATTCAATAATTTTATTATATATGATAATATGAGTGAATGAAAAGGTAAAAAGACATTTATATACCAATATATTTGAATTAAATCTAACCTAAGGGGTGATCCAACTTGATTTAAGGACATCATATGCTATTGTGAGAATTAGTCTATTATAACATCAAGTTAATTTAGGTTAAATTATTTTTTAATTGAATCCTTCAACTTATATTTATTTTTTAATTTGTTCTTTCTATCTAAATTGTTGTTGCAAAAAATTAATTATAAAGACCTAATCATTCTTTGAATCCAATATTGTCACATTTGTGGGGCTGCAAATTATGTATTCTCACCTTTCCATACCAATATTCTCACCTCTTTAATATTAATTATGGTTGTTTTTTTTTTAATTTTAAATGTCCTTTTTATTTCAATATATACTTTTCTTTGTCTAGATCTCACAAGTATAATTTACTTGAGCTAATTTTACTCTAGCTTGATATTATATCATTATGAGTAGTGAAGCTTTTGTTATTTATCATAATTATGTATCTAGGACTTAAATTCAATTCAAGATATACTATTAGATAAATTGAAACAACCCAATTTCAATTGATCTGCACACGAGGACTTGAATCTGATGATTGGTTAAGCTGAAATATTAATCCGGCCCCAATTTATCCATGACAGACGAGATATGAGAAAAAAGATGTTAAAGTGGATCATTTGTAAGAGGTGAGGTACTATTGGTACCATTTATAATTTTAATAAAAAGTTGTTTGCTTAACAAAAGAAAAATAAAAATCCAGCGCAGTGGTTTTCAATATATACTGTGTTGCATATTTGATGAATTAAAAACACTCATAAGTCACATGACAATTTTTTTATCATTGAAACATTAACGATACTGGTATCCCTTCCCTATACAGTAAATTTGTAATCCTATCTGAATAAGAAAAAAATCTGTAATCCCAAAAAATAACCCGTCTTAACAGAAGCTCCAAACAATGCATAAGCTGCATAATAGCACCCTTCCTAGGACTAGCCAAAAAAACTTTGTTCCATCAGTAAGAGTGAATTGTTTGTTTTTCAGTATATACCCAAAAGGAAGGAAGAGGATACTTTACAAACTTCATTTAACCACTAACGCCAATTTATTGCGGATACCCAAACATGCACTAAATCACCAAACTTAGCCCCTTTGCTGCGTGTTATATCAGAAAACAAATTATGTGATATAACCTGCATAACTGATGTGATATATCCCCGGCCGGTAGCTCTCCATATATATCTGATATGTGTTCAAATGTCACAATTCACAAAATATCAATTGTAAACATAAAAGTTTAATCGTGAATGTTAAATTTCATCATAAAATCAAGTGAAATTGACTAATAGATATCTAAGTTGTATCATGAGACAATTGAGCCTAGCTATTAGAATAAGCGATTTATGAATTGACCTATAGATTATCATATTATGTTAAACTTTATCTTAATACCTTTTTTTTTTTGGTAAAGAATTTTATCTTAATACCAATTACATTAAATTATTCAACAAATATATAAGTTATGCTCAAAAAATTGGGATAGCTTAGGTGAGACCTCCCAACCGTGATGAACCGAAGATAAGAGTGTGTTTAATTTAGAAAAGAAAAACATTTTTTTTATAATTAAAATAGAATATAAAAAAAGTAAATCTTATAGAATAAAATATAAAATTTCTTCCCAAACTTATTTCTTTTCATTGAAACAAACATACGCTAAAGGAATTATATGCTAAATGTCAATGATATCTTTTTCTGGTTGCAAATGTTCAATGATATATAGACAAGGCTAATTCAATTATGCACAATTTATTCAGTGTGATTGTGTAAGCTTATATCAATAATAATAAATTAAACTGTCGATAAATCAATACACATGCCAGCAATGATTAAGCTAATGTAGAAATTTGATGGCTGACATGAATAAAATGTGTTTTAACTTTTCTTATAATATTTGAGCTAATTTAAAAATTATTAATTTAATCTGTTCTCATACGATATTATTTATGAAGAATAAAAAGTAAGAAAAAAAGAGATATCTTAATGTAGAAAAAATCACATGACTTAGTAAAATGAAGAATAGTTCCTAAAAATACTATTAGTACAAACGAAAATTCAAATTTGTTATATAAATATATAACTAAAAATTTCATTAAAATATATAAATTTTACTCTTTTTATTTGTATGCTATAGAGATTTTAAATTTTTTTCCTTGAGACACCTCAATTGGTTATCAGTGTGTAGGCTCCACAATGCGTGTTGTCTTTTCTATTCCTCATTTTTCATAGTATAATTTAAAAAATTAATTTATAAAGATTTTTTTATATTATCATTCAATTATAAATTATTGTATATATTAAATTTAATAATTTTTATAATAATTACTTTAAAATTCACATTAAAATTTATTAGCAATTTAAAAATATTCACAATAATAACATATAAAAATATATTTTTTCCTTCTTCCTTGTATCTTACAAGTCTCACTAATCTTCCCTCAGGCCTCAGGTAAGAAGAAAATTCTTACTAATATTTGAATTTAGAGCAAAAAAAAATATCTCGAGGGTTCATACATTTCATGTTTTTTTTTTCTCTTCATTTGCCAAGATGAACTATCCATTGTTTGTAGTCTTGCAAATGGCAAAGGAACTCGAATTCACGAATATTCATCTAAACCTGCATCCATTTTATAAAGAATACCTACTTTAATTAAATATAAGCATAGTATGTGTATTATTCAAATTTTTTAAACGATAATAAAAAGTTAAAAACAAAATTGAATATCTAACTTTTCTTGTATCCATTACCGTAGCATATTTTTTACAATCTTTTATACAACATATATACATTATATATAAGATTTTATTATTATACTTATTTTTTAATATATTTAAAAATATATAAATTAATTAGTATGATAGTTAAATATTTTAAATAATAACGATAGTTAAATAATAAACTTAAAATTATATGTTTAACTTAAAATATAATCCAATTCTTAATTCTTTATCTATAAATTTATTATTATTTATTATCTTTTATATATTGTTTGAATTAAAATATAATTACTAAGTTAATATATAATTTATTTAAAATATACCAACAAATTAAAAGTAACAAAAATGGTTTGACAGATTACCGGTGGACTAATAATAAGTTAATTAGGTATTTAGGTTTAACAATTAAAGTGATAACATAAGATTTTTTTTTTTTTAAAAATTATCATTATTTTTAAAGACTAAATTAGCAGCGCCTTACATTCTCAGCCACAGAATTAGTCATTTATCCAGGATAAAAAGATCCAAACATGTCGCTGGAGTAAAAAATACTACTAGTTTCATGCAAAAATCTACTATATTTACATAATAAATAAAAGTAGTATATTAGTATAAAACAATAAGTGCAGTGCAAATGTATCCGTATAGCATTATTTGTCTAAAAAATTAATACGAGCCATGATGAAGCAAGAAAAGTCTAAAAAGTATGCACAAAAAAATGATGAGAAATTTTCTTGAGATTCTCTAATGTGACAATGACAGACCCGCACGAGAGTCGCTTCATTGGATTCTCTTACAAATGCCGGGGTGTCCTCAGACACACAGAACCACAAATCTAACCAAATCATTTCACCTCCTTAATCACAGTTTAGTCGTATTCCACACGTATGTTACTAAATCAAAAGGATAAAGTTAATCAAATTTTTTTTACATACATTTTTCTTCGACAAAATTAATAAATATTTCATTTTAATAATATAATTATTAAAAATATAACCAATATATTTTTTGTCTATACTATTTTAATAAAATAATATAATATCATGGGAGAGGTTAAATTTTTTAAGTATAAACTATAAATTGTGAAACTCGAGACTTCATATCATGTTCTTCCAAGTTGGACACAAAGGGTTAAAAACTGTCTTGACAGCAGCTATGCAGTTATGTCTTCTCTAGTTCCACTTGAAAATTGTCTCGAGGCCAAGTTGCAAAAAACATTTCTCAAAGATTTGTGTTTTATAGCCTTGTGGAATCCCTATAGCCTCATGTGATCAAAATAAGGAGTAACAATATAACATAGTTATTAGTTATAACTTAGAAGGGCCTTATGTAAATGAGAGTGTTTTTTTTTTTTAGGCGGAGGGTGTGATACCTAGCATAGTACCATTTCATGTTTAAGGGCATGTGGTGGGCCCTAGGTTTGACTATAGTATACACTATTTTATTCTAATTTAATCAAATAATGTTGAAGACAAACTATAGTGCCACTGTATTATGATTATTCGTGGGATTTAGGCCTACCAACTACTACAAAATTAAAATCAAACTCTCAATTACAGTCGAGTCTAATCATGATATGATATCAAATTGAAGATGAAATAATTTGAATTTGTTACACCAATTTGCGTGTATGGAACTGCAGAGTTACAGAGTACTAGTTCTGAAATAATTTATTGTAGTGATGCAGAGAATGGATTGTTGTTAACCATTACCTAACTTGTTGTCTCCACGAATGAATAAATCCCCGCAAAGTGTTTCTAAGCAGTAGCATAGAAACAAAAGCACCAAATTGTTAAAACAAAAATAATCATTAATCACTACCAACAAGTGATGCAACAGAGAGAAGTAGAAGAAGAGAAAAATAAAGAGAGATTTTTGCATACAAAAGGAAAGTGTATGACTTTGCTTTCTCTAATTGGCAACTGAAGCTTTGTACAGTTGCAAGCTTGAACACTCACAAACCTTAAACCAAACCCATTACATTTGCACTCAGCACACACTTAAAGGTCAGAACATGTATAAAAGGAGGGAAAAAAAGTAAGCTTAAAATCCAAATTTAGTTGGAGAGCCACCCCAGCTAAATTTAGTGAATGGCAAACCCTACAAATTGTTAAAATTAGCAGAAATTGAAGAGTAACTATTTTCCTAAGATGAACACACCAAAATCTAAAGTTCTGAAAGCATACCTCTTTGATTTGCTAGAGGTGCATAATAATATACTAAAAAACCACTTCAAAAGTCCATCTTCTAAAGTGTTATGATCTTATTACTATAACACATGTATCTTTCTTAATCTTCTATTAACACACACAAAATCAAACCGAGACATCTCTAAGTGCCACAAAGAAGAAGTGCTCCAAGTCAGGGGGTGCAAAGAATGAGAGTGGAGACCTACGCAAAGAGCAATTGGAGAGAACCCTTGGCTTCTTAGGTGCTGGAGGGCATGCTGAAATCTCAGGAATCCTGAATTTCTGACCCTTTGGTGTGGAACATGGACTGTTGCAAACATCAATCACCTCAGCAGAACCATGCACGTTGTCCACTTCCTTTGAATTAGAAGTAGAGTCTTGTGTGCTTATGGAGGAGGAGCTGCAGTAGCTAGAGGGCAAAACAGTTGGAACAAGAACCTCTTGTTGTTGTTTTTTGTTATTGTTGCTCTTTGTGTTGTGCTGCTGTTGCTGCTTCTTCTTGAAGTTTGTTGTTCTTCTCTGCTGTCTTGTTCTTCTTGTTGTCTTTGAAGTTGTCCTTGTTGATGCTGTTGTTGTCCTTCCAGAAGGGGCCATTTTTTTTTCTCTCTTTGAGACAATTCTGGAGGGTTTTGGTTTAAAAGAAGTGGTAAAGGTTGTTATAAACTGGCATGTACACAAAAGCTGGCAACAATGAGAAATTGAAACCTTTACCAGTGCCAGAGAAGGGGTTACAACCAACCAACCAACTGGGATGATACAAATTTATCCCTATTGGAGAGTGCTTTGAAATGATAAATTTTGACTCAAAAGTTAAGGGATAGGAGGTTTTGGTTTTGTAGAGAAGTTTGGTAAAAATGATAATGATGATTCACAAGTGGGAACTATCCCCTTCACCACCCCTTACTTATATAACTGACACCACTAGCTCACTAAAATGAGAGTGGAGCAAGGAATCTCCTAAGACAAGGTTTCTTAAAAGGGACATCAAGTGCTTTTTAAACATCCCATTTTGGAATTGTGAAGAGGTGTGCTACAGGTTTTTTTTTTTTTTTTTTTACACTAACCTAAATCTAAGTATCCAACTACTCATAAATTACAAAGAAAGTAGTTACAAGATTAATTTGATAGTTAAAGTGAGAAAGAGGAAAAGAGAGATCGTAACTTCAAATTTCTTTCATTAATAAAAATTAAAAAATCAATTAAATTTGTAGATAAAAAAAATCATAAATTACAAATCTGCCATGACCATTGGACTTAGGAGAAGAATACTAATTAATTACATAACTTAAGTAACATCAAATTTTACTTTGACTCTAAAAGGCAAGCTTATGAAAGGAAAAGTTGGAGATTATAGCCCCAATTTTTAACCCTGTGGAGAGAAAGAATAGGGTGTAATGTAGATTGAGATTTTAGTATTTTTTTACCCTTGTGTTGTGAGGACCTTCTTTGGGCTTAATTATATTATGGTTAGAAATATCACGGGCAGTGGGCAGGGCTGACCGTAGCAGTCAAAAGGAGTTAGAGAGGGAGAGAGACTCATTCAAATATTGGGGACCCTATAATAGAACTTTATTGATGGACGTCTCTTCACTTGAATTTTTGGGATTTCTTCAATTATCAAAAGCGTTAAAGGGGATAGTAATTAAACCATTCAGAATCTTCTTTTCTTTTTAGTTTTTTTTTCCTAAAAAAATCACAAGATATTTTTTTTTACAAGTTATCTAACATTCAAATGCACTGTGCATGGGCTACCTTACATTCAAATTTCCGTACTAGGTAATTAGGATCTATCTACATTCATTATCGATGAAATCTTTATTACTTTATTTGTTTGTTTAATAGTAATGTCACCGAAAAAGAAACCTTTTAAATGGTATGTACACAATAGCACAATTACCCACAATTGTATTGTACGCAATGTCATGTGTAACTTGTACTATTTTTTTTTTTTATATTCTTTCTATTCAAATCACGAAAAATTCCTCGTTAATTGTATGCAATTTTTAGTAGATAGTGGTATAACTATGTATAAAGTGATACCTATTTCACTTCTTTCAATTAATGGGTATGATGATGATGATCAACTAGTAACTACTTCTAAATTCTAAACTGCACTTCTAATCCTAGTTAAATGATCATATTACATTTTGGTTTGTAGATGGAGGAGAAGGTGCCCGTTGCCCGAGGAACAGTTAATAGTTAAGATTCTCATTTGCTCATTGATACATTAAAAATATTATTTCTAAGCGTGCACCCACTAATTGATATGTTTGTTTGGTAACATTTATTTAATTTAGGAGTTGAAATATAGGAGGGGTTGCAGCATCTTGTCTTCTAGCCCTATTATTTTGTCTTTTAGCATTAAATTATAGCTACACCTTATCAGAATCAGACTCATAAAAATTGTTTTTCTACTGTGTCCCTCCTAGGATCCTAGGAGGGGGTTTGCTACACCTGTATTATTCGATTGCTCCGTTTTTCACCCAGGTTCACTCATGACTCATGTAATGCAATAGACAAATTTCATGACACGTTTTACCACCAAAGAATTTTTCGATTTTGGAATTGCATTATTACTTTGGATGAACACAAGTCAAATTAGTTTAATAAGAGTTACTAATTAATGACGATTCTATAGGATATAGTAGAGAGGGACACAAGAATTTTGGGTGAGGAGAATTAGCACATCTACTTTAGGGTACTAGGTAGCCAAAGGTCACGAGCCACCATATTTTGACTCAAAATGTTTGTGTATATATTATCGAACCTAGCTAGCATATGCCAATTGATAAAGTATGAAGTTGACAATTGATAACGATAACGAAAATACTGCACTAATTAGACTATGCACAGAGATCTAGAAATTTGTACACGAGTGTGTGAGGATAATAACTATTAGTCTTGTTCCTTGATACATTAATTAAAAAATTAAAAAAAATATTTAGCGTAGAAGTCATAAAAAAATCATAAATAGTATAATTTTTTCTTTCAATAAAAATATTTTATTTTAAATTTTTTAACTAATGTCCTTAAGACACTAATTAATATTTGTCTAACTACTAATACTTACTATCTCTCTCATTTTTTGATGTTTAAGACTATTACATACAGATTAAAAAAACATTTAATAGAACTAAAAATTGATATATTTAAACTAAAATGTCTTTATTTAATATCTTTGTCTTTGATATTTACTCTTTTTATCTTTAATTATAAGATCTTTTTTCAAAAATATGTTTATTCTTCTTTATAAGACTCTTATGATTTTTAGATGCATTAATTATTTTTTCTCCTAAACACATATACTTAATTATTATCTCTCAAAAAATTAATGAAAAACAATTAAGTAGATAGAGAGATAAGAAAATTATAAGTAATTTTTGAATAATAATATAAATAATTAACATATTTAATGCGATTAATTAAATTAATTATTTTTCTTCTAAAGTTTGAAGTAGTTGAAAGAGTCTTATACATAGGGATGGAGGAAGTACACCACTAATGGTGAGTATTAAATAGGGGTATACTTGAGAGAGAAAAAAAACATTAATTAGCCTTTGAAATTCTAAAACATTGGGAAACAATAGAAAGCTAAAACATAAAGAAAAAAAAAAGAAAAAAACATAGGAAGGAGGTAGTATTACTAATTGTCGTATAAGAAAACAATTTATCTCAAAATAGTCATTATTTTAATTTTTTTAATGTAACATTAATTTCTTCCACTTATATCTATTATAATATTAATGATATGGACAACAAAAATTAAAAATGAATTAGTGATGATAAGGTTAATTTAATAAAATTCATATTCTTTTTCATTTATTTATTAATTTTTCTTGATCTATATAAAATAACTTAGGACGGCAATTATAATGGGACAAAGAGAATAATAAACTTCTAAAAGTAATTTAACAAAAACAAAATATTTTAATTTTTTCAGTCAAATTTATATGCAATATACAAACTTTTAATTAAAAAATTGTTAAATAAGTGTTTAGTTAAAATATTAACCAAATATGCTCACAGTACAAAATTTATAAAGCTATCGAATAATTTCAATATCTATGAGTAATATCACATTCAAAGGCAGTAGAAAGTTAGGTGAAGACCAAAAAGGGTAAAAAGACAATTTCTACTATTTATTTTATTTGAACAATCATCTTTTTATGAATATTTGAACAACCTTAAAGAGTATAAATTAACAACATACATCCTTTAAAAAAAACATACATTTAGAACACACCGGAAAATATTGCTTGTTAGAGCCTATTCCTATTTTCGTAAGGGTTTAAATATGTTTTTTCTACATGAGATATATCTCTTTTTTATATTTGACGTTTTCAATTTTTTGACTTTGATACTTACCATTAGTATGAGATCGTTAAGTGGTGACATGACAAATGAAATGTCATGTCATTACTTTCATCTTTTAATTTTCACATATTTATTAATATTTACAAAAACATGTTTAGAGTTTGACTAGACCGACTCTAAAATCGACTCAAACTTAACATTTTCATTTCTCCCTTTTGAACCTTTCCCTCGTGACTTCATCCTTTCCCTCTAGCTCCCCAAAGCTGCCCTCATCATTGTCAAGGTTGGTGCCCCCTTCGACCAAACCATCATCGCCCTCTACAATCACCTTGAGTCCGATGACTACATCATCAACAAGGACAATGAGAACACCGAAAGTCACATCAATTTTATTGCCAATAAAGGCCTCCTTTATCCCGACATGGATGTCTGATAAAGGAATATATCTTAAGTTGAAAAAATATATTTAAATCTTTTATTAGGGATTTTTTTCTTTAGAAATAGGAATAATCACCTTTTTATAGATTCATATAGTTTCTATTTGTACTTAGTTGGGGTTTGATTTATATTTCTCCCAACCCCTTTTGCAATTGCTTTTTCTGTTATTATCTATATATTGAGGTTTGGTATTTTTGTGAATTAAAGGGAGGAGTGTTAACATGTGGTTGGGAGGTCTTCCTCTATTTTGTCTCAATTTATCTTTTTTTAACCTAAAAAAAAGTTTTTAACTTCATACTTTCTTTTGGGATTTAATTTATTTTCTTTTCTTGTAAGAGTGTTTGACATGTGTGAAGTGAAACAAAATGATTTTAACTTTTTTTCTGTTATTATATTTTAAATGGAGTAAAAATAAATACTTTTGTAATCTCATACATATCATTTTGTTCTATTATACATTTTGGGAAGGCACCAAAATAAAATTCAAATGCCACATTTCCTTTTTTAACATATTTACCCAACTTTACTTACAGTTGCCTCGTAATGCTAAATAAAATACCATTATTGGAGAAAATTAAGGTGGAGATATGAAGGTGTGGCTTTATAAATATAGCTTTTGAGCTTAATAATACTACTAATATATAACAACATGGGAACAATGAAGTGAAAAATAAGTAAATTAGTTTAACAACAATGATATTTATACACTTATATAAATACCTTCATTCACTTTTACTTTTTTTAATATCTCTCTTTTTAATCACATTGCATTACCTGTATATGTATGTATACACCTAATAAGTGTATAATTCTTAGTATATGTAATTTATATACTTTTTCTTATCATGTAATTTATATCTCTTTTTATATACTTTTTTTATATCCCTTAGTATATGTATGTATACACCTAATAAGTGTATAATTCTTTGTTTAATTACTCCATTTACCACACACCATTCTCACATTAATTTGCCGCGTGATACATACTTAAGCTGCCATGCATGAGAACAATTCTCATTTGTCACATGTGTATCTGTCAAGATCGAAGAGCTGTAGCCAGTAGGTGATAAATGAAAATCAAAATGTAACATATACATATGCAAGCTGCATGCATGCCCATAGATAATACCAATGCAAATACTTACATATTATATTAATCTTCTTTCTATTTTTTAATGTGCCCATCAAATGAAGATCGAAGAATCTAAATACCATATACATGGGGCTCTCAACAAACAAAATAATCTCACATTGAAGCTTTTTAATCTTACTGTTTTGATGATTGATAACTACCATGAAAGACAAATGCCCATGCCCTCTAGCATGGTCCACACCCACTTAATTATGCAAAATTTGAATAGTAAATGGAGAGAGAGGAGTAGGGGTCGGTTGTCCCCTTGAGTTACGAAGAACCACATGTCAGGTTGCACCCTATATGCATCAACATATGTAAATTACATGATAAGAAATGTAGGCAAAAACACTTAAATATATTTTTATTATTAATTGAAGTTTATGAAACACTTATTAAATAAATAAACTTTACTTTCATTTAATATTTTTCACTTGAATTTTAACTAATGGTTAAAAAAACACATTTCTAATATTAAAAGGGACTTCACTTTTTATCAAATTTTCTCTTGTTTATTTCTCAAACTCCATAACTACTAGTGTTTTTTTTTTTGTTATGCAGACTAAATTTGCATTTAAACTCCATGCTCCTATATATATCAACCCTAACCCAAGTTACACCACAATGCAATCGAGCAAAGCACTGAGTATATTTGAAGATGAACAAAAGAAGAGTGAAGTAGTGACATATAATAAAATTAAGGTGGAGAACTATGCACTTATTGTCTTTCTTGAACCAGCTATAACTTAAATATTTTAGATATACCTGTTCAGCAACCTTCAATTCATTGTTACCAGTCACTGATATCATTTGAAACAAAATTACTGGCTCAAATTCTAGATGCATCAGCATCCACGCACCATTACTTAAGATATCTTTGTTTCATTTTTTTCAGAAAAGTAATTTTTTAAGGTTTTAGATAAAGCTAGCTGTCAATGTTGTCAAAATAAATGAATTCAGATATCACAAATTTTAAAGAGAATGATTGGCTATAAGTATACAAAAAAATATAGAGCTTAAAATAAATAAAAAAGTATTAAAAAAAAAACTAAAAATAATGGCCATTAAACATGGGATTATAAAATTCTTTGCGTCGCTTCACTTTTTTATTTGAACCTTGCATTGGGAGAATCCGTTGTGTCTGTCCCTACAATAATATATACTACAATGGTTAAACAGTGATGAATGATGACTACTTCAAGAAAATACCTGCACAAACTATTGGTCATACTCCTTTTAAATAAATAATTCAGAATCTTCCTAGTTAATACTAAATTTTAAAAAAAAATTGAATGATTTATAATTTTTTAATGTCAAATGTAATTATTTATCCGTTCAATATTTTTCTTATAAAATAGTAGTAAGATATATAGGAGGAAATAGTTTTACTCCTCTTGCATAACTAAAAAGAGAGAAAAAATGAGAGTTTTTTTTTTAAAAAAAAAAAAAAGTGTAAATTTTGAATAGTGTGCTACAACAAATTAACAACAAGGATGGTTTTAAGAATATAAGGTAACTCATTATCGTGGCATGCTTGCATGTCTGATGAACACGGGATTGACAAAATCTTTGAATTGAGCACAAGGTTCATTTGCTTATGGTGATAACCATGCACATCCCTAAAACTCATGTTAAAATTAATTCATCATACTAGAATGAGCAAAAAAGAAAATTGTCTTGGTGCAAAAAGAACTTCTGAACTTCACCCCCCCCCCCCCCCCCCCCCCCCCCCCCCCCCCCCCCCCCCCGCCCCCTCTTCAATCTATCTTTGTGAAATATAAAATGCTGTATTAGGAAAATAGGATAACAGTATATATAACATTAAAAAATAAGTCATCTCACATGTGATCTTTTTATATGAAAAGATAATGTATAAAAGAAATAAACATTGAGATACTAATCTTGTTTTATGTCTTTTTGTGTTTTATCTCTATCTTAATATGATATCTTTGTTGGGAATAAATATGTATACCCAATATTTAATTCATCATGTTATCAATTTTAGTAAATAATTGTTTTTTTATTTTATTATCATATTTATTATTTTATTAAATTATTAATTTGACTGTTGGATATGACTCATACTGTGGCGTAAGCAGATATGCACGGGGCCCCACTCTTTGGTGAGCGGGCAGGGGCTTGGGGGAGTCTCCCTAACGGGGAACTTTTTTCGAGGTCTAGTACTGTTGTTGGCTTCATGTTTTATTATTTGTAGTTTGAACTTGAGCCCATGAATAGTTACGGTGTTTAGAGTTTCTAAGCATATATATTTCCTTGTAATCTGAGTGCAATTGTACAAGTGTGTGAGGGAATATAGTGAAAAGCTAGACGTAACCAACATTGGATGAACCAGAGTAAACTCTGTGTGTTGTTTTCTTTTTCCCTTTTCTCTCTTCTTGATTGTTGTGTGATTGCGCGGTACCTAACATTGACAAGTCCTTGATTAAAATTATAGACTTGTTATCATGATAGAGATTATGATAATGAGAAACAAGTTCTTTATAATTTTAATCTAAATTTTTCTTGATCATAAGATTATTGTAAATAAGACATCAACAATCTAGATAGATTATTATATATGTAATGATTTTTATTGGATAAAAGATTAATATATCTCATTTATTAAATTACATATATAAATGATATACATATGAATGTCATCATTGAATTGACTCAATTGAGAACTCCTAATAATTAATATTACCTTGATATATTAATAGAAATTTCTCAAGAATAAATATAATATTTTCCTTTTACGTAAGATTATCATAGTAACTAACAAGTTATTTGTTATATTTTAATTTTAGACACGTGATGTCTTAGAGCACTAGTTTAATGAATTTTGGATATGATTAAATACTTGTAGAATTAATGATTAATCAAGAAGGAATCCATCAACTCTAGGTAATGAGTTTGAGCTCCATAATAGAATTAAGACCTTGACCAGGACAATTGAATGAAAGAAGAAAAGAGTTTCTTAAGTCATTTATTGATTAAATATAGCATGTTAACTTTGTAACACCGCAAGTTTTGAGTACTAGGAATATATCATTATGAAAACTCTTATTAGGACTCTTCTGTTATATTTTCTGTAAATATGTGTTATTATTATTTGTATATTATTGGTTTTGTCCATGCATGTACTTGTGCTGTGATAGTGTGTGTTCCTACACTGTGCATTTTGTGTATATTATTATTATTGTTGTTGTTATTATTGTTGTTGTTGTTGTTGTTTTCTTTATTATATTATATTTGGTGTTAGAAGAATATTATATTAACTTCTTATAGTTAAAATGCTTGAAAATTTGTCTAAGTCTAGTGTTAGTTTTATGGTGACAATCATAGATAGACCACGTTATATCTTAAGTTATAGTTGTTTGTTTGAGGTGTTTTTGGATCTTTGGAAAGCTTGATGAAAAAAGCTACAATTCACTCCCACACCTTAGAAACCATAATTAGCTTTTATATTAGAGAAAATCATCTCCAAAGTAAGTCACTTGATCATGAAAAATACTCTAAGTCCTACCATGGACAAAATAACCTCATGAATCCCTTTCTTATCCTATATATAGAGGAGACTAACAAGTCTTATATGCACAAAAGAATTAAGTGGGCTTAGTGTTATACGCAGAGCCCCTCAGTCAATATTTTTATATTTCCCTTTGAGTTTTCAAACTCGGGGAATTTAGACGGCTTGAGATTTTGTTTTAAATCGCAACTAAGTTTTTGTCATGGAGATCGTGGTGGACGAAGTCATTGGGTCAATGTATTTTTGGGAGTGGTCACGAGATTGTATTCCTTTTCCTTGTTGAGGAATTACTTCATTTAGGTTAGGGAGAGTGAGTTCTCTTTTTTTATTTTGTTGAATGAGTGCTAATGAGCCACAAGTAGATTGTATGATCTTAGGTTTATGATTATAGCAAGTTTCTTTTCTTGGATGCGCTGTGAATAACCTGAAGCACTTTGTTTTGTTATGATTTTGGTGAATTTAATTGTTGTATATTTTAATATTTTGTCATTTTGATGTTCTTGAAATTGAATTTGATAATTGATGTTGGATGCACACGTTAATTTTCTGATAGAAAACGTTAACTTAGAACACCAAAACATGTACTTAAATGATATAATTAAACTTTTTGTTCTTCATAAGAGTTGTATCCCTAGATGTTATCTAGTTAAGGGATTTTATTTCACTCAAAAAGGATTTATATAACTCCAGATATTGTAATTTTAGTGAGTAAAGGTTAAGCTGTCAGAATTATGCGACCAGTTTGTATATTTCCTAGTTTTTAGGTTTCTAAACAATTGAAATGGATTTTGAGATCAATGTAGAAGTTGTATATAATTGTCTTATCTTTCTAACAAGATAAAAATCAACTTAATATGATTATTACAACTCTAGACATGATTATTATACTCTATGAAGGTCATAGTAACGTAGGAGGAAAAATGAGTGTGTAATATTGATATCATAATAAGGGGTAGTACGATGAATGATCTTTATACTTATGATTTGATAAATGAAGTGATATAATGATATTGTTGTGTAAATGAGTGAATGTGCCCATGATTGATATTGTTGGAGTATCTTTTTAAGGCCGGAACACCCTAACTCGTCGCCAACGATTTCATCTCGATAAGAGTGATAGTGTCGAATTGCCTATTGTGTGACAATTCGTCAACTACATGGACTCCCAAGCGACATTCAAAGTGTTTTCTAAAATGGTACCACATGCATATAAGTGTATGGGTCTAATTTGATCACATTTCGTGAGTGAATTTGTGTATGGAATGTTTGATTTGGATGATGTATACTTGTGTTGTGGAACACAATTATTTGTAAATGTATCTTATATCTTTATGACTTCCTTAATATTTTAAATTTATTGTGAGATGTATCTCACTCTTGTCTATTTGTCTTGTTTGTATTTGGGCTAAATATCAGCTTGCATGTGATTCTATGTAAGGTTATGATGATGATGCTACATGAGAGATTTAGGTATCCACTTTATATTGTTATTAGTTTTAGGGTTATGAATGCTCTTAAACAATGTAACATTTGGATACCGATTTTATTCATTTATCTAAAAATTAAATTAATAAGTAATTTTCACCATATTTTATTTAATATGGTTTGTATGGACTTTAGAGAGCCAAGATTTGTTTAACATATAACTGTTATTTATTGATTTGTTTTCTTTAAGTTTACAAATATTTGGCATGTAATACTCTAACCACGAAATAAGTGTTTTTTTTTAAAGTAGATACATCTTTTTAATTAAATTCCTCTACAAATATATTTATAAAATATTGCAAGTGTATGTATTTTGAGGTAGAAGAGAGTGTTACAAACTTATTAGAGTTTAATAACAATATTATACTCTAGAGTTAACCTTGGGCTTAAATGATGCAAGAAATATTATATTATATTATATTATTCTTCTATTGATTCTTGAAGGTAGAAGATGTTACTTCATATTATCTAGACATTAAGGATTGTTGTTAGATCCCTACCTTGATTAGTAAATTAATTATGACTAATTTACTATCGATTTAGTATTGAACCTACGAGGTCACACACAAAAGAGTATTTCAATCTTTGTAAAATAAAATAATTTGATAATTTAATTAGAGAATCTAATTTAATCAAATAAATTTTTTAGTAAAATATTATTATATTATTTGTTAGTACAAAAAATATAATTAATATAAAAGCAAATTACATTGCACCTCCTAAAGTTAGCATTTATTACACTTAACCCCACTCCTTTTTTTATCATATAAAAGACTCCCTTATTTGTTTATCAACCATTATAATGTGACCCCCTATTGTCAAACATAATGAGAAAAAGGAGAAAAAATGAGGATCTAATGGCACCATCATCACGTCCTAAAATTACTTTTTGAACTTTTTAATTAAATAAATTTTTTTTCCTAAAATTACTAAATACTAGTCAAACATGTCTATGAGATTAACATTTCTAAGTATAATATTTTATAAAATGAAAAATTATACATTAAATAAATGTCCAAAATTTTCAACCAAACAACTAAAATTAATTACTGTGCAATTTTGCGCGTCAAATGTAAGAACGAGGAAAAACCTAACTAGCATTAAATAGCACAATACTACTTACTCTGCTGAGCTTTCATTGAGGTAGTCAAAGTTGCAAATGAGCATTTAAGAATATGGTGGCAAACAATATGACAAAGGAAGCTGGATCTTTTGCAATTTTTTTTAGTGCCTAACAAGATTACAGGAAAGGGAAAAAAACATTTTTAAGTTGTTTCTCGATTTTCAATTTTGTTCAGAACAGTGTAGAATGACCAGCAGCTTTTGACGAAATTCCATATAGAGCAAATTAGTCGTTTGAATGGCTAATTGTAAAGTAATGCATAGGCAATCCCGAAGGTTAAGTATGATTATGTTTAACAAAATTAGTTTAACAAATTAATTAAAAATAAAAAAGTTATTTAAAAATTAATTAATAACTGAAAATTTTTATGTTAATTTATTAAATTATAAGTGTTTAATAATATTATTTGTTGAAATAATTAAAAAATATAAAATGGCATATTTAAAAAGATAATAAAAAATTAAATAAATATTTTAAAGATAAAAATAAAAAATAGAAGTTAGTATTTTAAAAATGTTATTTTAACTAACATTTCGAAAAACACTATAACTACTAAAAATTATTATAAATTATTTTAAAAAATAGTTTATCAAATAATCAAATAAAAATTTTCGATTAGTAAAAAAGTTAAAAATTAACTAAAATAGATAATCAAACATAGCCAATAATTCACCCTTCCCTTTTGACATTGTTAACTCATATTGAGTTTTAAATGAATAATAATTGTAAGAAAAAGAAAATACTATATAGTAAAAAATAAAAATAAAAAATATTCATCGATATTTTCTTAGAAATGACATTGGAGATTAGAGACAGTTGATTTAATTCATCAATATTCATCAAAAAGCCTAACAAATTTGCAAATGCATAGACATAAAACCGGGCTCAACCTCCATTGAGACTAGAGCGCATATAAGTATTAGCAACACTTGTTGAATATTTTAAAATCTGTTTCGAAAAGAACCAAGTAAGCTGCAGTATTTACCTAATAATTAATAAACAAATATTCACCTACCCATTCTTAGTAAGCTGCAGTACTAAAACCATGCTAGGAAAATCAAAAGACAGATCTAAACAACTTGCCTTGGTGCCACCCTGCCAAATCTCACACAATGCATTAAGGCACCACGACATGATATTTTTTTTGCATCCTAAATAATCAAGTCAGAGAAGAAAAAATGATGCTAGACGACCAAAAATAAAGAAATCCACATTATTCAATCTTAGCAGCTGCTCATATTTCTCATCTGCGTATTTAAAAAAAGTATATCGATCCTAAAACAAATACAGCAATAAAATATATCCTTGACAAAAATCTTAGTTATAAGATCAAGCTAACAAGTATAACTACAGTCTACAGGAGAGCAAATAAGAGCCCACCAAAGAATCATCGTCCTCTTGAAATTGCTTCTTCCATCTCACCGTGTGATGAAGGAAATAACTCTATGTAGCGACTGCCAAGTGTCATCCTATCCTTTACCATTGCTGCTTTTGAATCTTCAGCACTTGTGAATTCTGCATAAGCCTCCCCAGAAGGTCTTCCCTCTGAATTCATTATAATATGAATAGAATCCTCTGGCAGCCCAAAATCCTTGAAGAATTCCATTATGTCATCCTTACTTGCAGAAAATGGCAATCCCCTTAGTCGCAACACCCCAGTGTGCTCAGCTGAATCTTTTCCTTCATCATATGATTTGGACCGGGAAGCACTTCTACGAGGTGAACCACCTTGGGCATCTGAAACCTCATTTGCGATTGCCTTGTAGTATTCCTGCCTCTTACTTCTGAAAACTTCAACATATCTTCTACCCATGTTCTGCCTGTTTCTTTGAAGAGCAAAGTCAACTTGAAGAGGATACCCCAGAACACAGAAGCCTTCCCCAGTGAACTTGCCACCTTTGTGAACAAAAAGGACATCGACTATGTCTAGACCATGGAAGAACTCGGCCACATCAGTTTCAGTACAATCAAAGGGAAGGCCACGCAGTCGAACAACAGGAAAAGGTGGAGGAGGAGGTTGGCTGACATATCCATAAGGAGATGGATTGTACATAAAATTGGAACCAGTGGAAGCACCATAGAATGAAGATCCTGGATCAACAGTGCGCTGGCGTTTTGCAGCCATTTCACGCCCATCACCACCATCAGCAAATTTACTGCAATTTTCAAGCGTAAACATAACAGAAATTAAGAACCTCTTTTTTAGGCAGCAAATATGTAAGTTTCACCTTTCTAAATAAACTGTATATTTCAGTTACATCATTACGGTCTAGCCATTTAAATGATAAAATAAAATCAATTCATATTAGGCTGGCAACTGTAATAAATTGAATTTTAGTCTGCTAGTTGTGTAAAGATAAATCTGATAGCAGAATAAAATTGAAGGTATCTACCCAAATTTACAAACAAACAAAAAAAGTGCCGACCCATCTACGTATCTGAATATTTTTTTAAAAAAATTTACCTGTGTAAAATAGAAATAGAATTATGCAAAAGAGAAGAAGCTGGGAAAACAAGGAAGAAGTTGTGTGAAATAGAAGCAACGAAAGACAGATCAAAGAATAGAGGCCAGGGCTGCTCACAAAAAGGACAGGTATGACTGGAAAACATGTCAGCACTCAGCAAATCATTCTTAGCAGAGGGGAAGCAGGGGAGATGATGAAAATCACCAGAATGTCCTAAATCACTAGATGGGACACGACAAAAAATTGGAGCAAGGTCTGTGTTTTCATCCCCAGATTAAAGAAATGGCTGAGATGCCACAATAGGGACAGTAATTTGACACTATTTCAAGCCACTATGGCTACTTTGTCAAAATGCAACACAATGCATGTAGGGGCATGATAGTGCAACAAAACACAGCAATTGATTACTTTGCTGCCTATATTACTGAAGAGAAGGGGAAAATAATTAGGGACAGTTAGAGCAGTAGTCAGTTAGCTGTATAGTATTAGTTAAATAAAAAAGGGAGAATATGGACAGAAGGGGGCACTCAATTTCATTAAATAAATATTAAGAATCATCTTTTCTTTCACCTAACTCCGGAGGTTCCTATCAATTGGCCCAACCTGGGGATCAAGTGGCCAAAATGGGGTCACAAATGAAAGCCTTGGAGAATTCAGTGGATTTCTTAAAGTGGCTGACCAGTGAATACAATTCTCAGCTTTTGGAGATCAAGAGTATAGAGCAAATCAATAGCATCAAACAGATGCTGGGAAAGTGGATGTACAAGCAACTGATTGGGAGGATGGGGACTGCCATGCAGACAAGCAGTGCAAAGGTGGAAATCCAGATGGCCATACTGGTGAAGATCCTTCAGGGTAACAACCCAACCTTAATTTTTTTAAGTGCAAAAGGTCTGCCAGGTCAAGCCATTAGAAAGATTCAGATGGATTTCATCAGAATGAAGGGTAGCACACTGCACATTTACCATTCTTATGGAAGAAAAACACCAGAATTGACATTGGAAGGGCTTATCTCAGAGCTCATCCAGCATTATAATGGGATTGAGTGTATTGGGAATGTGTAAGAAACAAATGAAACATAGACAAACACAAGGATTAACACCAAATCCAGACAGTTCTTTCACCCAAACTGCCCTTAATTTCATTTAATTACTCAAATAATGATACACAGATTAAATATAAATGCATGCATAGTGTTTCCAGAAACTAGAATATTGTTTAAGGTTTACCAGCATTCAGCTACTTGAACTCTTTCACTGATACCCAGAGGTGACTAATTAACATGTTGCCACAAGCCCACAACTAACATCAAGCCAACTGATTCCATCCTCTCAACGGTTTTATATAAACCTTCTCACTTCTCAGGAATACTCTTATTTAGACTAGATAGTAGGGGGAAAGTACACAATATTACTCTTTCTATCGGTTTAAGCAAAATATCATAAAGCAGTGAAAGACAAAAGACCATAAAAGTTCTCATACTCTAACCTTAGAACAGATCGTCACAGACACTCAGGATAGAGATCATATATCATTGTTCTATCTCATACCCAAAACAAAAAATAACAAAACACTATTTCATAAGCATGCTATTGATCATACTCAAACTATGCTATACACTTACAGGCTGTCCAAGTATAACATAACTCACATTTGAATGCAGATAAAATGTTTTAATTATAGAACCACTTTTATCCTTAATGATTTTTGTTAAATAATTTATGATGGTGGAGTTGCAGAAGTTGGAAGAAACACACCTTAAAGCTGAATTTATAACAGTGTTAAATATCAATGGTTTTTAAACTTTAATGCATTGAAAATGGTAAATGAAGATGATGACACTGATGTTACATTCATTTTCCCATGCCTTGAAATTATTTTTATCTAGAAAACATGATCATCTATATGAGCAAATAAAGATTTGGGAGGAGGTTGCCATGCATGGGAAATACTCTTTCCCAGATGGGCTAAAAATGTACATTTCCTAGCAATATAATCACTGTACTACCAGTAATTCCATCCAGCAAACAACAAGAATCATCATAGACTCAAGCCAATCAGTACCATGACAAAAAGGGAAGAAATACATAATATAAGATAAACACAAACAGTAAACTAATATAACAACAACGAAAGTCTTATCTCACTACACGAGGTCGGCTACATGAATCGCACACACCTTTGTGCTTGGTTAAAGGCTGATAGGAGTAGAAGATGGGGTAATGTGTATCCCAGAAAAATTGTTAGTTAATAATTATGTTAGGGTAACTAATAGTTAGTTACACTATTAGTTAATAATGCTGTTAGGGTAACTAATAGTTAGTTACAACAAACTATTAGTTAACAGTTAGGAGGGAAAGTATAAATAAGTTGTTAGGGAGTTTAGGGGGTATATTCAGAAAGTAATAGGAGGTTGGTGATCCTCGAAATCACTTGTAATTGCATTAGGAGTTGGAAGCTCCAGTCCTCAATACATCCTTTTATTCTCTCTTCATCTCTGTCCAGTTCTATCAAAGGCCAAATTCTCAGGGATGTTATTCATCATGAGATCCCTCTTAACAATTAAGATTAAAAAAGTGAGTATAAAAGAAAACCAAATGAAATAGTAGAAAACTACAAGGCTGAAAACAACTCTAAAAACATGCCTTGCCCTCCAAAACTTCTCATTGCCTACATACATATCAACAAGACAACTACGACTTCAAAGTTTTCCCCATAGTAATAACATCAGAATGAATATGAAAAACATACTAACGGAAATTATCGGTTAGAATAAAGTGTTTATATCCCTTCCAGCATTCAGTTCTACACAAACTGATTTACCATCAATGCAAGTTGCAAGAATACATTACAGATATAATTTCTAAAACACAACGCTTTAACGTCACTTTATAACTATGTTGAAGCAGTACTTCTCACTAAGTCACCACACATCACTGGGCACTCCAATTCTCAAAAGAAAAAAAAAAATAGTTTTCAAACTTTCTCTTTGTTTATTTATTTAGGGTTCCACTTCGAATAATTCCAATTATTTTTTTTAGGATAGTTCAGATTTCTTCCTCACCCGGTTTGGAGATCGTCCAGAATTCGTAAACTAATAAAGATAACGAAGATTGGTAAGGTCTCAAGAATTTGCCAAAACGGAAAAGAGAAGAAATTCAATATGTGAGATTATGAATTAAACCTAAGATTCTTAGCAAACACGAATAGGGGAAAAGAAAAATGAAAAGCAAAAAGAAGGTAGAAAGAGTGGTACCCTCTGTAGAACATTGTAGAAGGTTGAGCGAAGATGAATTGAAGCAAAAACCAACGATGCCACTCTTCTCTTGGTTTCGCTGCTTCTCTCTCTCTCTCTGTATGAATAGAATGAATGTATTAGCAACTTAAATATCTTTATAGATTTTAAATTTAAATTTTAGATATTTTTATTAAAGATCTGTTAAAATCTAAATTTTATTTTGAAATTTTAAATAACTTTTAATAAATCTTATAAATCTTACATGATCCTATTTATAAATATTTAATTTTTTATTAAATTAAATAATTATTTTTTTTCAAGTTTTTTTCCACTCTCCTTCCTCCCTATCTCTTGTTCCATAACTTTTTTCTTTTAATTTCTTTTCTCTTCTCTTTCTTTTAAAAACCCTCCACCTTCCTCCCCCCTCTGCCTTCCTTCCCCTCTAAATGCGACCCTCCGCCTCCATACCTCTCCGCACGTAACCACCCTTCCCTTTCCCCTTTGTGCACGACCCCCCACCTCCTTTTCCCTTCCGCCACAGGAGGATCCATCCTCAAGGTATGTTTTATTTTTCACTATTTTTTTTTTATTTGATCTGTTGCCTTGCGCCCTACTCTTGGTTACTGGATGTTGATGAATAAATTTTTTATTTTTATTGAAAGATGTGCAGATATTCATAATTCTTGTAGAAGAACTGGATCTCCACGTGAAGATCTTCATCACTTGTTTATTGTTGGATTTGGGAAAGCTTAGATCTTCAGCTGAAGATTCATCCCTAAGATCCAACATTAAAAATGCTCTTACCTACTCTTCCTACCCAATGTTATTTAACTTCCTAACCTTAAACATACTCCAATTTTATTTTAGTTTAGTTTAATTTTCATGGATTAAGATAGGTTATGGCATAGTTGTGAAACTCAGTTCGGTTATTGATCCGGTCGAGGTAATGGATCAGTGGTTCAACCGATGGCCCAGTAATTGGTCCGATTTGACCTTGTATATATTAAAAATTCAAAATTATATATGTATATATTATATATAAGTATATAACTAACATTATTTAAGTAAGAAAATCTATCAATACTCCAAAATCCAATTTTTTTATAAAAATAATATGCTTTCCAATTTTTTTTTAAAAAAGAAAAAACAAAAAATCGACTGGGTCGAATCGGTCCAACCGGATTTGACTAGGTCAACTCGAGTCAACTACATATCTGATTCAAAAGCAAAACTGACCCGATTAGGCCATCAAATTCCAATCTAACCGATCGATCCTAACTGATTTTTATAACAATGGGTTATGGACACTAAAACATTTTTAGATAGATATTACTATTCAGTAAAAAAAAAATCTTAAAAATCATATTAACAACAATTTCTTTCAGTTTACATATGCATTAGTTTTAATAATTAGACATATTCATATATTTGTGTTATGTAAAAAAAAAAAACTCTTAGTATAATAGTCATACTCCACACATATATTAAATTTGTCATATTCTACAAAAATATATGTTAGTATATATATATATTAGTATATATATATATATATATATATGAATACTTACAAAAACTATATATAAACAATTATTGATATTGATATATATTTAAAAATATATTATACCATTAAATTCTATATAAAGGTGTGCTTTAAAAAAGATTAATTTCATAAATATATGCACATTTCTGTACAATTTAAATATATAAATATATAATTTATATATTAATAGTAAAGAATGTTTTAATTGCATTTTATAATTAATAATTTTTTCATTTAAAAAATGTTATCATCGTGAAAGAGAGAAGTCGCTAATTGTGAGTATTATATGCAACAGAAAATTTACCCATCTTAGTTTGTTCAGCTAATAACAATTGAGAGACCTGAAATGCCTTAATCATTTTGCTTCTAGACATAAATAAACTAAAATGTTACGATTATTTATTTCACCAAAATATCCCACGTATTAATATGTTTTTCATTTTTTTTTCATGTTATACGATTCATGAAGATAAATCACAATACAAAGTTTAATAAAAATATTAAACTTCAAATTTTGAAGAAAAAAACATTTTAACAACAAAGTATGTGTCATCAACTGCAATGTTTTTTTATTCATGAAAATTATTTATTTAGGGGGAAAACAATTTTAGGAAGTTATAAAAAAATCTATGAAACAATTTAATATTTTAATGCAAGCACGCAGTTGATTTCATAACAAACTAATATACTTTTGAAAATAATACTCGATTTTAAGATGAAGTAAAAGGGTGGATTAAATTAAATCATATAAAATAGAAAATTAAATTAATAGCTTTTCTGGGCAAAACTAAATTCTGTTGATCAAAACAAGCTTGTAAAATTTTAGCTTCAATCTAAAAAAGAAATGAACAACCGTGGGTAGAAACTTCATGCACGAAACAATAATGGAAATGCAGAAAACAATAGTCCCTGAAAGTGCTTTAAGTAAAATGAATTGGGCGAACAAACCCGATCCTTATGAACTTCTTGGATTAGGATGCAAAAGGTAGCAAGCTGCTTTCTGCACCCCCATATGATTTTTAAAACAGATTGAATGGGAGTGAGAGACAACTACACTTCCTTCATATTGTTCCTGAGTTCAATTCTTATATAAAAAAAGTCTAAAAATTATATCATTTTCTACATCTTTTTCACTCTTTCTTTCCTTTCATTTTTTTTCTTTCACTTTCTTTCCTAAACTAAACACACCCTTAGCTTGAGTTAGATACATAAATTCATTAATTTATCTAGCTTACTCATTGATGTGAGGTGTATTTACTTGTTGTGAGCTAATTTTTTAACTTCTTTTTTTTTTACCTTTTTCTTTTTTGTATGCAAAGGTGAAAGCAAAATTTGAACACAAAACTTCACAGAAATTGTAAAATTATTCAAACCTTCATCGCTAAACTGACCTTAATGAGTTGCTATTTTTATTTTTAATTCATACTCTCATTTCACACTTTCATGTTTTTAAAATCTGTAATTTTTCATATATTTTTTCTATTTTATATTATTTAAGCAAGTTAATTGGTTCACTAACTTATCATAAAAGGGAAAAGTTGACACTCTTATCTTACTTTCAAAAATTGATTAATACTCATATCTGTTTTTCTCTTTTAAAGGCCGGGCTTACAATGGAACGGAATGTTCTACTTTGCCATCTCAAAAATATTTTATAAGAAAAATAGCTCTATTT
Organism: Glycine tomentella; assembly: GCA_007407185.1. Taxonomy (NCBI): domain Eukaryota; kingdom Viridiplantae; phylum Streptophyta; class Magnoliopsida; order Fabales; family Fabaceae; genus Glycine; species Glycine tomentella. The sequence goes on along the minus strand of PYAF01001680.1, from coordinate 1,050,385 downwards.
TGTGCAAATACAATAAAATGTTGGTTATGTCAATTATGATTTTTCAACATTTCTCTTCTCATTTACTTATTGTACTACGCTATAAGAAAACATATTACTAAATAACATTCTACATGTTTACAAAAATTAATGAGTCTTACAAGTATGAGACTCGAGGGATGGTAAGTTGATGAAGAAAATATTATCAGTTCGTACTTTTTTTATTTGGCACAAGGAGAATCTCATTAAATATTTCTTTCAATTGATATATTTGATCAAATTGATCACACATGATAAATTATGAAAAATGCCACACTAAACAAAATAAACATTGTTAATGTAAAAAAATTAGTCCAATAAAGACGCTCTAGGTGACTAAAGTAATTTTATTAAAAACGAAGGACTAAACTGAAAGTAAAATTTAAAATGAGACTAAATTCTATTTTATTCCATTTTCTATGTCTTACATTAAATTGATTTATTATTATATACTTTAATAAAAAAACCCATTAAACTACTGTTTAAGTTTAAAAAATATGTAAATTTTTTAAGTTTATAACACCTACATATCTAGAATTTTATGTAGAGCTATCAAAACACAGAAGTCTGATTCACCATAACTTGCTTACTCAGTGGGCTAACCTAACTAGGCTCACCTTTTGACAAGTCTTTTAACAAAATCATAAATATTTTTACTGCATTTCCTGATAATTTTTTATTATTTTGACAATTTAAATTCTAAAGAATCATTCTTTTAAAGGTCAAAAGGAACCATTACAAGTCAAACAAGTCAAATAATTCTATTACAAAATTATTTCTTAATTACACATGTAAGACAACCATTACTAGGCCGACTTAAATTTAATAATATTGGTTAACTCACGAACTAATCTAACCCATCACGAGTTTGGATCAAGTTAGAGGCTCACTTGACCAACTTAAGTAAAATCTAATAACTTATAAGGGATATTTAAATCATTTTGTGATCATGAAATAGAGAGATGATATATCATAGGAGAGGAAGTTATTTTATATGAAAGTGTGATAATTAAATATAGACGGTATAACCAAACATAAATAATCAAGATTTAATATCATGTGACTACTTAAAAAATCATGTGAGTTTTTTAAAAATTCATATGACGTTTTGACATTAAATCTCAACGCTCCATTTATGATTATATGATCCAAATTTAATAACTCTCATTTGATTGATTCTCAGATCTAATAATTCAGTATCCCGATCAAGTGAGTTACCAATCCGAGTCTAATAACTATGATTTTGACCACTCTAATTTTATGTTGTACATGCAATTTGGTTACTAAATGAGGAATGGGCAATCTGAATGGGATCCAACATATGAGCTGCATTGGTTGAGTTGGAATCCAGAAGGGAAGGGAGAAACACGTGTGGAAGCGTGTGGACGGTGCATTGAATCTGGTTGGTATGGGACACTTGTCACTCACGTTCATTCATGCTGCATCTAACATGTGTTAGAATTTAGAAACTACAAACCCAAACATTGAACGGCGACAAAGATTCACAACCACGTGGCTCCACATTTACCAAACCTATCAAATCAACGCCCCCCACAGGTAACTTCGGTTAACGAATTTAGTGAGTGTATTGTTGTTGGATTATAATAAAATGGAAAAAAATATGTTTATATGTTTTCGGTTAAATTTGATTTTAATTCTTGTATTTTAAAATTGATGAGATTAGTCTTTTATTATTTTTTAAAATGTACAGATTTGTGTTCCTTTAATATTTGCCACCAACAAAGTTAGTAAGTAGTGACAATTTATTTAGTTGGAGAAGTAATAACAATTACACATTAGCAAAAATAATCTTTGACTTAGTAAAATGAATAACATTCATATTTTCTTGATTTTGGACAAAATAAAAATAAATAAGAAAATATATATATATATATATATTCTAAAAATTAATTCTATTGAAAAATTATACTTGTATAACAAATCTTACGATTAAAAAAAAAGAGAAAATGAGAAAAGTGAGAAAAGAGAAAAAAATTTTGTTATGTAATAAATAATATGATAAGAAAAATAAATATACAAAATAATATTACATAAACTATTATAAGAATTATTGTACATATCATATCTCAATTCTATTTAACATTATATTGTTGTTTTTAATAAAAGTATATTTTGATTCCTTAACTAATAATAACTGTATATAAGATTTAAGTCTTATGAACCATAAAATTATACTTAAAAGAGAAATTATTGTTAACAAAAAAGAAAACTGAAATTTATTACTAATTTACTTTCAAAATAAAAATTCAGGGATAAATCATGTCCTTCAAACTCAATTTTAGTCAAAAATCAATTTTATTTTAAATAATTTCAAAACGTGTGTGTGAAAATCTAAACAGATTCCGTTGTCAATTAGAATCCTTCACTTTTTTTCTGTTGGGCAAATTTAGACCTCAAAAAATTGTAAGGTTAAGATTCATTCACACCCTTCAAAAATCTGACCCTCTATAGTTTCCTAGTTTACTTTTCCTTGCACCCAAAAGCCTCCTCCTCCTTCTCTTGTTCAACCTTCCCACAAACACTGCATGCGTCTTTGACCACAACTGCTTCTTCAATTTCTAATCTTTTTGGACACCCTCTATTGCTCTTCCTCCCTTGGTGTAGTTTGTGTAAAAGGGTATCTCTGTCTATAGTGTTTCCATTGTCTCTTGAAGCCATTTTCAACCTTAGGTGTCTATTTTGGAGAGTTTCTTTTTGTGTTGTTTAGTTGTTGAGGTTGGTTGGTTTGTGAGAGAGAGAATGGTGGGTGCTCTATCTGTTGTGGGATCATCAGTGATGGACTCCCACACTGGCCCTTGTTTGTGTGTGGATGCTCTCCCAACAACAACTAGTGTCAATCTCAAGAGTGGTGGAGATGTTGTTTTGTGCAAGAATTTGATGGGAAGGAAGCATAAATTGGTGAAGCATGGTGGTGGTGGTGGAAATACTATGAAGTTGAGCAGTTCATTTGTTGATCCTGGAAGAGAGTGGAGGCTCTTTGTTAGCAAAAGTTGTAAGAGGCAGCGCAAGGATAGCAGAGTGACCATTGTCAATGAGCTTGGAGGACAATATGAGGACACTTTTGAAGATGTTAAAACGGTAACATGCATGTTTAATATCTTGTGGTTGGAAAGTTGTGATTATAAAAAAAAGAACAACAAAAACACTCAGATCCTATGTTTAGTGTATGTCAGGATTAAAGTTTGTAAACTTAAAGTTCGAATGAATTTCATTTTACAAACCGAGTTTGCAAAAGTAATCCTTCTTTTTCTTTCAATTCAATATTTCAAGAAAAAAATTGTGATGAAACTCAGTTTATAATCAGATTTAACTGACAATCACACACAAAAGACTTTCTTTAGTTTTACTTTTTGAATGGACGTTAGAGGCCTCCGAATCGAAAACCAAACATAGCCGTAATAATAACTTTTTTTATTATTATTTTGGTTTTAGTTTTATTATTATAATAACTCAGTTTTTCCCTTAGCATTGCTTTGTTTTACCCTTTTTAAGGAGTCTGTGCTTTGTAACTTCTTCTAATTTAAATTTTAATTCTAATTTCTGAGACATTTAAGCAGAGCTTTAGAACATTGTATCATTATGGCAAAGATGTCATTTTTTAGATAATTGTAAGTCAGCTTGCAATAGGAGTCCTTGGAAGCTCTAAAGTTATTAACCCTCTACACAATTTTACCATGAGTTTCTTTCCTTTTCTTGCTTACATCAAATGGTGTCTTGCAAAATTATTTATATCATTATGAAATATGTTAAGAAGGAGCAACAGGCTCCTGAAATAGTAGTATAGATATATAATAATACTAACAAAGATTTCAAATTGTATGTGAGAATTGAGAAATGTGACAGTATTCTTCCGTTTTTCTTCAATTTCAATTTTAACACGTTCTAATGTGCTTAATTTTCTCAAAATGCTGCTTTGAAATTCTCTCCATTACAAACATTAGAGTTTCCTTTTAAGTATTCTCAGTAATGTTGACATTAGCTACTACAACAATTTCCGAGCTAGCTAGTCAATAAACGATCATTTGTAACAGAGCAAATATCAAATGAACAACTCATGCAAGTAGTACTAAAAATAATAATTAAAAAACCAGCTTGCAGCATTCTTAAATAAGAGGAATATCATCTTCATACATTATGAGTCTTTTGTAATAAATGAGAATATGGATTTTTTTTTTACATATCTGCAACTAATAATCACCAATCTGTCTGCTATAATTCAAATACACCAAGTGTTGTATGCAATCTAACTAATCTCGTCTTTGGAAACAGCAAATGCTCAACTATTTCACATACAAGGCTGTGAGGACTGTTCTTCATCAGTTGTATGAGATGAATCCACCCAAATACACGTGGTTCTATAAGTAAGTGAAGTCACTATTAAGTCTCAGGTGTATGGATGCAATCTAACTGTTCTTCACCAGTTGTATGAGATGAATCCATGATTGTGATGTTTTCTATTAAGTCTCAGGTTTAGAGTGCATTTGTTTTTGTTTTCATTTTTATTTAATATGTTTTCATTTATTAATTATAATTAGTTAATTACCCAAAATCACCTTTTTTTTACAAGAAATGGTGAAAACAATATATTGTTTTTTTTCTTCTTTATTTCCTTTGGAAATTCTTGAGAACATGAATGTTTTATTCTCTCTCTGAATATGTTATGCATATAACTTGAGTTCATTGAATATTTTTCTCTTTCTAAACTTGCTAGTAATTAGCGATTGTTTTGGAGATTTGAGCAATTTTAAATAGTTCAGTATGATTATTAAACTAGAATCTGGTGATTCAATATCTATCTCATCATTATTTAGATAATTGTTTGTTGTGTTTTTCTTTGTTGGCAGTTTTGTTGCATCAAACAAACCAGCAGATGGGAAACGTTTTATTCGATCCCTTGGGAAGGTAGTCTTTTGTTCCCTAGTTAGTTATTTCATTTGTTGAAAAATTTCAGTAAAGATATAAGGTATGTTATTGTGGCTTCTGTAAACAGATTACTACACTAAATTTCAAATGCATGTTCTCTTTTATCCATTGATACATGGCACATCCATTAATCTTGATTCATATGTGTATATAAATTGGTTATATCACTAGTGTTTGTGGGATTTTCAACAATTTAGGTTGCAAAAATTGCTTTTATTATCTATTATTAACAGATGGAGGTCAAGAGTTGTTATTACAAGCTACTTCTGTTCATTTTTTTTTCTTATACCAAATTTTAAGAACTGACAACTGTCATACAATGTTTTTTCAACACACATACTGATTTGAACACGTTCATCCTTAATTATAAGCATGCTATGGTCTTTTCTCAATCTTCAATTATATAAATGCATGCCATAAATCATAATATGCTATTCAGTCTTGGTCTGTCCCTCTCATGTCTCTGACTTTCATGTCTACATTTAATGCCTTTACACCATTACACTAGATTTTATTCACATAATTTTAAGTCAATGATGTCATATATATCTCCTCTCTCCCAATTGATAGGAGCATCAAGAGCTTGCTGAAAGAGTGATGGTAACTCGGCTTCACCTTTATGGTAAATGGGTCAAGGTAATAGAATTCAATAACCCTCTTGATTTCCTAAGCATGTAAAATATTTTGTGAAGACCAAGAGTGATGTACTTAACTTTATAAACATTCTCCATCTCTATCATTTTGTGCAGAAATGTAACCATGCTGAGATATATCAAGAAATCTCTGATGAAAACTTGGAGTTAATGAGGGAACGGCTCATGGAGACAGTAATATGGCCCTCAGATGACACAAACACAGAAAAGATTGGTTGATAATTCATCTCAAACTTTTACTTACTGTCTTCCTACCTCTTCCTAGTCTAGGTATATTTTTTGTTTCAGTATCAATCTGTTTTGTTTCCAAAATTGTCATTTGTGTCATTTTCCTTCAATGGGATTATGTTATGTAAATTATGTAAATATCTGTACCTTGTTAAATACACAATCCATTATGTATCGCTAGTTTCAGATGAATTTTAGGCCAATTTTAAGCCATGTCAGCTTCCAAATTCTTTGAAAGTGATCTTACATGCCAAAAGGGATAGTGGCTTAGTGTGTTAAAAGTTATTTCAATTAACTTGTAACATTTGATTGGCTTGAATTAAATAAGTAATGTCATGTTTGGCAAAAATTAGCAGACAGCAAAAGTTGATAGCGAATAAGTTAACGGGTTTATTTAATTGATTTGAAGTCTTTGATTAAAAAGAAATACTAACGATATTCTCTTTCTAATATTCTCTTACGATTAGTTAAAATTTGTTAGAAGTAATTTTTTTTATAAGTCTTACTTCTTATTTAATGATTAGAGCATGTTCATTCAAATACCATTATTTGGTTTCTTAATTGGACTTTACATATACACATCACTCATTTTTACTATTCTCACTACTAGCACCTCAAAAGAACATATTCTCTTAATCTCAATACCTTTATTTGGGTTCTTAATTGGGTCCCACCCAAAAACCCATCTTTACATTTTGTAATACAATTTACCAAAGTCTAATTTTTCCAACAATTACATGTACTGTCCATTTAGTTTTAATTTTTAATAATAAAACGTTAGTTTGACCCGGAGGTTAGCACGGGTGCTTAATTTGAGAACTAAAAAGAGAATTGATTCTCTTGTATCCTGGGTCCAAAAATAGCACCTCACTTTTTCTCTCAAATATTTTGTAAAAAAATGACAATAAAGATGATTTTATTTCTTCTAATTTAAAAGTGAGACACACAAAAATTGATAATTTTTAACAAATTTTTACTAATAACAAAGAGTATAGCTAACATTTAGGAATGCTAACGACACTCTTCATTTAACATTCTTTGTGCTTAATTGAATTTTTTAGAAAAAAATGTTGTTAAAAAGAGAATATTAGAAAAAGTATTTCTAACATTCCTCTTTTGTAATTCAAAAACTAAATATCTTTTTAAAATTACATACGACGAAAAAATAAGAAATATAACAGATTTCATGTTTTCCTTTCGTCCCATATATGCCAATAAAATAGCCGTGGTTTGTGGGTATAGTTGTATACCATTACCTTTTTAAATATCTCTTTTCTGAAATGGACTTTTGGGGAGATATTGCAACCTCAAAATTAGTTTGACAATCAGAACTGGTCTTTTCGTTCAATATGCGCTAAAAAAAGATATCGTTTTGCGCAGCCAGGAAAACACTGCCACAGATTAATATAAGGTCCTAAAGTTGAATCCTACCCAATACAGGCAGCGTCAATTGTGGACTAAATTTTTTAAGTTTCTCAGATGAAACTATCTCCGATTTTTTATAATAAATTCTCGATGCAAATTGAATTTTCTTTTTCCATGACAACCCAATCCAAACCAAGTAACCAACATCACCATAAACGGTGGCGTCAAACATTCTATCACTGATGGACCAAACTATCTAGTATCATTTTTATACTCCTTTGTAATTTATTTTCCCGTCTAAAAAAATGAGTTTATTTATTTATTTTCCAATTCAGCCCGTTTCAATGGATTGAGCACAAACTTCGATCATAAAAAGAAACTCAACTACTCAAGCAATCAAAAAAGAAAAAGGAACCAAAAAGAAACTCAAAATACAACCCATTTTACATTTTACATAGACAACAATTCCAGAAAGCTAAATTTGGGTATTAAGAGACTAAAGAGTCCTATCAATATGCTATTAAAATAAAACACAGTCCAATCAGTATGTATGGTATTGGGACAACATCAATACGACGGAAGAAAATGATTAATGAACGAAAGTTGCTTATTCTGCCTGTTTTGGAAGTGGCTGAAATGAGGCTTCGTTCTCAAAGTCAATGGTCAATTTGTTATCTACATCTGTACATGTCATGTGCTTGCAGCTGAACAAAATATGCTCAACACAACATAATTGCGAAATATTTTCAAGCTTTTTGAGACGTAAAAACGTTATAAGAGAGATTGGAGAGGGTGGGGTGGGGGCCCTGTTTTCTAAATTCAAGAGCAGAATGCAAAAAGTACAAAAAAAAAAAAAATACGATTCATGACTTGTCCCTGCACCCTCACCAAGCACTGCCTCCCTGATCACCATCATTGTCATGGTCACCCCCCCCACCCCCCAATAAATATTTATGAACTTTTCTTTCTAAATTGAGAAAATGCTTTGAAAATAAGACTGAGCTCCTTAAAAAATTGTTCTTATACAAAGTTTTGGCATATAACATTCATGAGAAACATTGTCGAAACTAAGTGAGCTACAAGCTTTACTAACCGTAGATCAAGTAATTCATAAACTAGAATATAAAAAATGAAAACTACAAGGCATGCATCAGTGCCAGAGTAACACGCAGACAATTCTGCTATTTGTCAATATAACCAAAATTAAATTGAAACTCAATTCTAAAATTGACGTTTACTACTCATATCTTACAACTCTAAAGCCTGTAAATCTACTACGAGTCTATGATAATCTGATTTACATAAAGTAATACATATTGTACACGAGTAAGAAAAATGAGATTTTGAGGGTAACCTGGCCAAGAGTGCTTTACAGAACCAAAAAGCTCTAGCGCTGCTCTGACTGGTTAAAAGAAAGAGTAAACCCCTACATTGGTTCTCAAAAGACTAATGTGTTACAACATTAGTCCTCTAAAGATTTTTGTCACCGAAATAATCTATTAGAAAATCTAAAACAATCACCAAATTCGTCTTTTTTGTATCACCATTTGTCATGTGGTGACATTTTAGATCTTTTGAAGGAATATATGGACAAAAATCTTTGGAGGGCTTTTGTGGTCACACTGGAATCTATGGAAGACATACTTAGGAGCTTACTCAAAGATAAACTAAAGCAAATTGATACACCTGCAAAGGAAACAAAAAAAAAAAAAAAAACAGCAAATTGATCCATTAGAACAGCAATACCATTTAGTCAAGAAACTTCAGGGGAAACACATATAATATAGGTAAACTAGTACCAGGTATGGCAAACAATGCTAGGTGAAAGGAAAAAAAAATGAAAAGCATTGAAGAACATCTATTGAAACATACCATATTGAAAGCTGATGCAGAAGACAGGAGACACATTGTATATAAAGAGTGAACATGAGAAAATAAATTCTATCAATATCCCTTATCTTGAGACTTTGTCGGTAGCCAAAGGGCTTGGAAGAGAAAACTTAATTGCATTTAACTATCACCAAAAGTAAGAATCTGCCCTAGTGCAAGTCTCGCACGAAGCTGCATCAATAGAAGAACATTTACAAAACAAACTACTTAATAGTACGGAACATAAAAGATTAAGGATAAAAATTGAAGGACCTTCACATCCATGCAAGAATCATTGACCATCTTCTTTATTCGAGAAACAATACCAAAACTACGTAGATTTACAATCCGACTAAATGCACCAGGACTAGCTGGAAAAGTGAGGTTTACTACAACCCAAACTGCAGCTGTGCGTAAGCGACTGTCATGACTCTGCAAAAATTGCTCGAAGAAAGAGTGAGACACATTCTCATCTTGAGGGAAGAGTAGCTGCATTACTGCTTCCTTATGAAATTCATTGCCACTTGCAATATTGCTAAGAACATACATCCCCTGCATGGAAAATAAAACCAAAAGACATAATAAATAAACAACTCAATGATATTTGAAAAGTTTGGAAATCTATATCATCATTCTTTACAAAATAATTAATTTCAAAAGTTGATTCCAAGTTCCAACCTGTATCCCAATTTCAATTTTTGAAGATTTTTGTAATTGTCTTCCAACAGCATCTAGTATGATACCATCTTCAGCAAAAGCATGTTCAACTGAGTACACACATCCATCAACAAAATTGCGAACAAGGGCCAGAGCTTGTTCTTGAACAGAAGGTTCAGGATCTGCAGAGTATACACAATCAAGGGCAACTTATTTGGAAATAGGTATCAATAAAACTGAAAAAATCTGAAGTGTCAATAAATACCACAGATAAGGCTAGCCACTGAAGACGCTGTTAACTCCACGAAAATTCCTTCCTTGCATATCTTATCTGCAAGGAATACCAAGTTCCTCAAGGCCCATACAGCATTTAACCTTAAAGACGAATCCATTGACTTCGTCAATTGCACAAGCTCTTTAATGCCCCCACATTGTATGAATGTTGATTTATGTGGCATAAAGTCAACCACTATATTGCTGATGGCACCAAGGGCTGCAACCTGGAAAATAAAACAGAAAAAGGTCTGCCTTACTAAACTTCAAGAAAATTTATGAGGCCACGTCTGTTTAATTACAATTAATCAATATAATATTTTCCCAACAAAAAATTCTTAGGGAGAAGAGGTCATGATGATTATGACTTGAGTCTAATTAAAGTTCAAATTATGATTAATAATATGATAACATATACTATTGCCCTCGTGATAACCTCATATCATTCAATCGCAACATACAATATGGGTGAAATAACAGGTAAAGCTTATAATCAACAATAGGATAACATATTATCCCTTTGAGATAACATCATTTAATGTGAGATAGAACAATGTCAGTGCCAAATCATTCATCAATATGCAGTGCTTCTTGTAACACAACCTTTTTTTATGTATGGGACAACATAAATGTTTCAAATTTAGATCAATACAGAATAGCATCAGAATTATCATCACAATAGTATACACATAGTCACATAAATTTTTGCAAGGAACAGATAATTCAATATATTTTTTTCTCTGTACCCCTCAATTTCTAAAGTTTGGAAGCCCATCCTTTAGTATGATAGGCATGTTCCTTTTCCAAACCTAGAAACTACCCAATTTAACATAATCAGAAAAGTAAAAATTATAGATACAATTGAAATACCTGGACAGAAGTAGAAAGATCAGAGAGAAGCTGAACCAGAGGACAAACAACCCTTTCATTCATAAAACGACCTGCACTCAAATTCTGAAGAGAGTTTTATGAGAGTTAATTGTACATAGCAATAGCATAAAACACTTCAAGTGCCAGATGACATCTCATGTTACAGACCTTGATTGAGCGAGAGACACTTCTTAAGCAAATGCAAGCTGCAGTGCGTACACTGGCATCCTCATGAGTTAAGGCATCAACTACTAGGTTTAAGACCTGTAACACAAAAGTGTATTAGAAGTTGAAAGTGGACTGGGGATCTGAAAACATAGTTTACTGGTGCAAGCCTTATTATAACTTTATCCATACATAGTTTATTGGTGCAAGCCTTATTATAACTTCATCCATTGTGAGATTGAGAAGAAACACCAGAATTGGCTCTGGTCATCTATCAGGAGAAATACGGCTTAGCACTGATTCAAACATGTTCATAAATGGGAACATGGGGTGGTATAGAACATTATGTCAACAACGATAAATGTCCAAATTCATTAACACCTATAAATAATTAAAGTAAGCACCATGACACTTTGTCAACAATCCATTTATAGGGGTGCAAAAATTTCAATCTTTATGCCAGACTTTGGGATTCACCTAGTGGGATATGGCTTTGTTGTTGTAGTTGTATGGCAGATGTTGGGATACAATATTACAATGTAACAAAAATTTATTGAGTTGCAACTTGTAAGGTGATCAATAAACTTAATGGTACATAAAATAAAAAATGATATCCCTAATAGTTGTTTCTGCTGAAATACTTTTACATCTGAAAATATCAGCAAAAGTATATTTACATGTAAAATCCCATACACAGCCCAAGCAAATGTTGTTGCTAGTAAGAAAATAATATGATCTGAATAAATTAAAAAAATTATCAGTTAAACTAATATTGTTTTAGAAAACAAATGCAATGCATAAAGACACGCAAGAAATTGCATGCAAACACACAGGTACCTAGACAAAACGAAAAAAATAGATATGTTTCTAACCTGTGCTACAATCTCAAACTCCAAAGTGAAAAGATGCCACAAGAAAAGGAGAGCACAGAAAAAATATGGAAAAGGTTACTAGCAAACTTTCAGGATTCTTAATTATTAGTTTCAGGATTCTTAATTTGCATCCTGCCCCATTATCTATTACATTTCTCCAGTCATACACCTCCTGTTACCTACATCCTTGCATGCACCCTCACCTATGGTGTTATAAAAATGGTAAGAAGTTAAGAACCCACAACTCTAAACATAATGAATGACTATAAAAATGGCTGAGTGCAGCTTTTTCTTTATAACTTTCATGTCTCAATTTTGCAGCAAAGATAATCATGCATGTGTTCATAAAACAAAAACATGGACTCAAGCACAGACCTGCAATGAAAGAAAACTAGACCTGCAGCACTCCAATTTTGAGCAAAGATCAGCCAAGGCCAGAAATACCCCTTCAAGCCGTTTAGGTTGTACAGGATGCTTTTGCAAGAGGCAGTTGAACTTATTAATAGCATTTGCCTCAAACGCTAACTTCTGCAAATCTTCCTTCTCTGCAATTAAACTTGAGAAAGCAAAAGAAGCTTCATCTCCAACTTGACCAGAATCATCAAGGAGCTCAAGCAAAATGTATACCAATTTGGTTTTGATTCCTATGTCTTGGAGACAGCATGTCGAAGAATTCTTCACAGAAATCAAGCACAAGCAGGCTAGTAACCTTGTTCGAGGATATCTGTCTTTAGTTAATTCAGTTACAGAACGTAAAGCTCTTCCACCATGAAGTTCCACAAATTCAGAGACGGCCGCTGGGTTGTCTCTAATAATTGCAGCTAAGGACTCTAAACTAGCATCTCGCTGACTTAGAGAACTGTCAAGAAGGCTAGTAAGTTTCTCTAAAACACCGGCATGGCATAATATAGTTTGTTCCCCAATTGTCTTGCAAGAATGAATAACAATGCCTGCACCTAGCCCAGTAAGATTTTCATTCTCACTTTCCAATAATGAAAGAAGAAATTGCATGTTTTGCTCTTGAAAAAAATCATACTTCGGAGCTAGTGTTGATTGATAAATCATTCGTAAAGAACGAGCAGCAGCATCCACAACCTGATAAGGAGAGAATGGGCAATTAAATAGCATTAAAAAGGAGAAAAATAATAAATAACAAACTAATGAAGTCAACATTTCCTATTTATATCTTTCCAACAAAGTACTGCCATAGTGCCATTACTCTACTGCTTCAGTTTTTGCTCATTTTCCATTACCACACCACATTTCCCTAATCCCAAGTCTCAATCACTGAGAAAGAAATGTAAAAATTCTTCTCAGTGGCATGACCACACGAGTAACTAGTATACCAAACACTAATAAGCATTCTAACCACAGACAAGATAGAATAAATCCATAACTCATTACTAAACAAAAAACACCTAATAATTCAAAGACTACATCCTTCTTTACAATTCAGTGGGAGGAAAAATAAATAAATAAATAAATAAATACATACATAAAAATAGTCCAACATTTATAGCAGTGAACAAGAACTGGGAAGCATAAATCATATTAACAAAACCATAATTAAACTCCAGATAAAGTAATTGAATTCCAAAGAAGCACTTGGCAGAGCGATTAACTATTTCGAAACGAAACAAAAATCGTAACAGTTAGAGTTATATTTTTCAGTTTCATTGGATTACGACGAAGAAAACCTAACAAATCATGAATCAATAGCACTGATCACAGCATGAATCAATTTTCCGACAAACCAAACATTAAAAAAGTTAATAAAAAAAACGGTTGCAAACAATTGAACATTTGAATTCACCTTCTCGTCATGAGCGGAGAGGAGTCCGATCAAACGAGGAAAAGCTCCGGCGTCGAGGACGGCGCGGACGCCGTCGTCGACGCCGCAGGCGAAGCTGCCGAGCGCGGCGGCGGACTGGACAATGAGGTTGGGGTCGGAGTCGGCGAGTGCGGCGGCGACGACGGGGACGGCGCCGAGCTTGATGTAGGAATGCTTCTTCGTTCGGTTTCCGATGATGTGGTTCTTCACCTCGCGGATGGCTTTGAATTTCACCGCGCAATCGGAGGAGGCGAGGCGGTCCAGGATTGGATCGGAGGATGTGGACGGTGTTGGCATGGCGGCGGAGGTTGTCGACGACGGCGATGACGGTGGCGGAAGCTCGTGCAAGGTGGAGGAGATGTTAACTTGCGAAACGATGGAAGAGAAAGAGAAAGGAGCCAGAACGGAAGAGCTTTTCTATTTTTTTTCTTTGTAATTATTTTTTTTTGTGCTATATAATTGTATATTATTATTGTTACTCCCCATATCAATATATGGTGAGATTTATTATTAGATGAAAATAACTAAGACATAATTAAAAGGAGAAATGGATCATGCTCAGATCCAATATTTTACTTTTTTTTTTTTGCAAGTTTAATTAATAGTTTGATTCTAGTATTAATTCACTTGTTGAGATATCATGAATATTCTTCTTAAGGTAATTTTTAAGGAGTAATTCATGCAACAAAATTTTTAATTTGAACGTCCAAAGATTGATTTGTTACATCAAAATCTTGTTCCAATTGAGTATGAAAATGACAACCACTTAATCTTATGGTCCCAATTGTGAACTTGTTTTTTGATAACTTATATGCACCTTGGTATGATGCTTTGGTTTTTAAGTTGTCAAGGAAGAACATTGCATGTTATAAGATACATGTTCACCAAAATATGGAAACTCATTTCAAGTTTTGACATCTTTTAAACCTATAATTGAATCTTTTTTACTATGATGAAATTATTTTGCTAGCCCTTACTACAACTTTAGGGAAGCTTATCAAAGTTGATTACAATTCAAAAGATGTCTATAGGGATTGGTTCACTCATGTTTTGTGTCAAAATTGATTTGACTTAATCTATTGGTAGAGTTTAACTTATAGATTTTTGGTATCACATAAAATATGAAGGTCTACACAGGATCTGTTCAATATATGGATGCTATGATCATTTGTCTAGAGATTGTATAACTGAGATTAATGTCACAAATCATGATCTCAACATGGTTGCAAATATTTCTAACCTTAGCATGATGGAAGCAACAATAGGTTCATGTGATGGAAGACCATAATCAAAGGAGACAATTAGGAATGATACAAATGATAGTGAAACAAGAATTGACGAGCCTTTACATGGAAATTGGCTCATTGTTAGACGAAAGAAGCGTACTATATCCAATAAATGCAAAGAAGGCAAGCTAACCAAAGCCAAATAATTAATCTAGGCTTTTATTAGGAGAGCGAAACAGACTTTAATGCCAACGATTATAATCATGCCATGCCTTCGATTTTTTAAGGATACACACCAATAATTCCTATTACCTCTAACACACAAAATCAACCTATATTTCTTGCAAAAAATAAACGCCCATGCAAGGAGTTTGATAACCTAACCTTGCAACTCTTTAAAAATGCAATTGCAAAACCTAAGATTGGATTGTTTTTTTTAAAATTTTTTAACACCAATTAATAACACCAATATAATAATCCTAAGTATGAAAACTAGAGAACCTAATTGAATCATTTTAAAAAAAATTAAAGAACTTAATTAAATTATTTAAAAAAATAAAAAACCTAATTAAACTTAAAAATAAATTAGAGTAACAAAATAATAATTAAATCATAATTTTTTTACAGTATATATATATATATATATATATATATATGTAAAATTTAAAAAGGCAAATCAACAAGTTATTCCAAATTAAAAATTGATACTAGCACAAGTTCTGGTAAGCAATTTTAAAACATAACCATAAAACTTGCTTTAAGATTTATATTTTGTAATACCTAAATAATTTTTTAATTATCATTAATACATTTATAATATTATGTTTATAATATAAACGAAATATTAGAAAATTTGATAAACATCGTTCCGTGTTATTAAAGTATGGAATTCATTTCATTACAGCCTTATATCCGTTCTCGTGTAATCATAAAAAAAAAAAATATATATATTCTTGATAAATTCTGATGAAAAGGATGTTACAAGTTACAACAACTCCCTTAAAGTTGATATTATAAATTTTTAGATACGGCCTATTAAAGGAAACGATAAACAATTTAGAGAAAATAAACATTCCTACAATATTTCATAATTTTAACAACGATATAGCAACTCTGGAAAACATCTATGTAATTTTTAACAAATACAGAGAAAAGTAAAATATAAAAGCCATAAGCCATTCCCCAAAGCTATTACTAGGATATTTAGAATTTTAAATTGTGTTATGGCAAGAGGAAGACAACAAAATCAGCTCAATATACTAATAAATCTTTATGGATAAAATATAAAAAGATAATGTCACAAATGTGGTACATGCATTTGCAAAACTATATTAAAAAAATAAAAGTGGCCTAAAACCAGTTGTAGTGCAAATAATACCTACCAATACATTAAAACCGTAATTTTATTCAGAAAAAGAATCATTATGGCTATATATCAAACGCTTCGAAAATCCACTCTTGATATTACGCAATGGCTTTGCTTCCAATCAAATCAAATAAAAGGGTGAAAACAAATTGCGAAAAAAGCATACTACGTCTATCACTTTGCGTTTACTTCAACATTTTCGTAATTGTTTAGTTTCTTTGCAATATGATATATCATTTCAGGTGCTTGTGGTGTTTTTTCATTCCATCTGGTGGCCGAAACTTAAGAGTATAAAGTACATAACCCATTGTGTTTTTTTTTTTTTGATGATTAAGCTTTTAATCCCTCAATTTTTTTTAGATTTCAATTTAGTTCTTTAAAAGTTTTTTTTTTTTTTAATTTTTAGTTCTCTGTTAATTTTTCATCAACATTTTTAATCTTTAAATTTTTTTTATCCATTTTTAATCTCTTGTTTATTTTTA
Organism: Glycine tomentella; assembly: GCA_007407185.1. NCBI lineage: Eukaryota > Viridiplantae > Streptophyta > Magnoliopsida > Fabales > Fabaceae > Glycine > Glycine tomentella. The sequence continues at coordinate 1,033,566 of PYAF01001680.1, read as the reverse complement.
TTATTCAAGATTAATCCTTATTTTATCATTTTTAGTTCTTGATTTTTATATATTTTGAACAATAAAAAATAAATGAAGAATTAAAAATAGACAAATAAAATTTTGAAGGACTTAAAATGCTCACAAAAAATTAATAAAGGAATAAAAATTATCAAAAAATTAAGACACTTAAAACTTAATTAAACTTCTTTTAAGACCACCGGTTTAAATTGTTTATTCCATCCAATGACCGAAACATAAGAACATAAAACTGCCTAAGTAACCCATGATATTATTTTAAGACTACTGGTTTAAATACAATAATAATGACTAATTCGAGTCAAGATTAGTTAAAGAGGACTGGCTTATAAAAATAAGATACTCATTTAGTTTTAAAGTTATTTAGTTTTAAAGTTAAAATGTAATTTGGTTTTCAATGTAACAAAACAAACTATTTTGGTCTTTGAACGTGCATTTATATACCCTTTGATAACAAGTTTACCATAAATAATTTAATCTCTTAAAATTTAATTTGTACAGGCAAATCTTTTAGAAAACGAAAACAACACAGGTAGGCACTTTTAAGTTAAAACCAAATTGTGTATGAACTCCTTATTGTTATCACAGTATAACTATAAACTACGTTTCACTTGCTCCTTATTCACAAAGACCTGAAATTCCCATGAAATTATCAAACGAGAAGTGCATTCCGACAAACGAGAAGTGCATTCCGACACAAGTCACAACAAATTTTAGGGGCAATGATATGCTGCAAAGGGTACTAGCACAAGTTTTTACAATCCTTAAAACTATCTTTTAACTAATCTCAAGACATTGTCAAAGATAAGAGCCCTTCTTTCTATCAAAAGCAGTGGCCATAATTTAGATGCAATTCTTTAAATATTTTGCATAGTACTTTTCAATCAAAATTAGAATTTCATCTCAATAATATGACTGCATATAGTAAACCACGTCTAATAAATTACTGTTAAAGCTACTCTCTATTGATGATTGTGCATCCATGATACAACAAAAAAAAAAATGAGGGAGGAAATGCTCAGTAGTAGCATAAATTGGGTACAGCTTGTCATGTTCATAGAATGTAAGTTGCAAAGTCGTGCACAGTTCAACCACGGGAAACTCCTGGGGATCAATATCAAACACAATTGAAGTGCATTTACCAACCAGATCATGGAACAAATTGCTGCAACTTATAGAAAGACTAACCAGGTAATTACAAACTCTCTAACTGATGTTTGTAAATCTAAGAGACCATGGCATTGGTTTCATCTTCATCAGCTTCTCCCGTTTCATTGAACATGTACTGACTTTGATACTCCATTAGGTACTGCGTTGATCTTTTGATATCCAAAAACAGATTGTAAACCCGATTTATATCATCCAACTCCACTGTCTTCCCCTTTCGCTTTTGGCATGCCAATGCAGCTGCTGTGATTAGATGAATAGCATATCTCAAAGATGTTTCTACACCTATTTTGGTTAACAAACACTTTGCACCTTCACTCATGTCTACGTCTTCCTCTTGGCATCTGATATCCAGAATCTTGCGAATTTCATCCTCTGTGTAAGGTTGGGTAGAGATGATGAGAAGTCGATCAAGCAGATCAATGGGAATCCCATGAGGGGATTTGTAATTTGTTCCCCTGATAGTTGTGATGCCTCTGTTGGTAGCAACAACTAATATGGGAGCCATCTCATTCTCCAGAGCCCGATTAAGGAATGAAAAGCACTCTATGTCAAGCATGTGCACCTCATCAATGAAAAGAACACCAGGCACAATCTCTGCCTTTCCTTCTTCTCTCCACTCTGCCACTTTGGTGTCAATTTGCTCTCTGACCTCAGCACGAATTTCACCCGTATCCCCTGTGAAAAGAGCCAGAAATCCCTGTGTTCTGAAATTAACATAACAGAATTAGATGATAGGAAGAACTAAAATGCAACCTGTAAGGCAATTATAAGCCTAATTAACAACTTAACAGTATATATCCTTCTACAACAAAGGAGGTAAACAGCTAATAATGCCATACAGATAAGTTGGAAAGCTTGATCAAAAGCTGTTCATATCTGTTCAGAATGTCTAACATGCTTCAACAAGGACCATAATGATCCCCACACAAATATTGACCATTGCCCCCCTGGACAAGTCTAAGAGCTAACTCCATTTCCACACCATGGACATCAGAAGATCAACGTAAATCCCCATATTATTCTTGGGAAATTCAAATCCAACACTAATTGCATACTGAATGGGGAATCAGAAACACACAACAGCTTTAGCATAGGCCTACCCACCAATTCAAGATTATAAGCACATAAATATGTGTTAAGATTAGCTAAGACCTTGTTTGGATAAACTTGTCCAAACAAAATAAGAAGGTAAAATGAATTGAACTTCCCATAAGCTAAAATCAATTTATGCACTTCAGCTTTTGAACAAATTAAATGACAGAACTTCAATAAAAGTTTCGTGCATGACTTGATTTTAGCTTGTGAGAGAAGTTTAATTCATTGCACATTCTTATTTTCTTTTATAAGTACTTTATGGAGAAGTTTATCCAAAAACATAGTGTAATACAACAAGTTCTATGAATTCCCCAGCTCCATGAAGTAGCCACTGCTTAGATTATAACTAATTACTCAAACTATAATCAAGGTTTTAAAAAACTGCAGCTGTAATTTCAGCCACAATGTCAAGATCTATGGGCTCTAAGGATCAGTCGTAATTTCCAACAATGTCATGGAAAATGATGAAAGTCATGCAACCAATAACCTCAATTTAAATAGTTGGATAAAGTTCTCCACAAGTACTTCAATAGGGAAAAAAAGAAAAAAGAAAAAAACTTAATAAACTTAACTTATGCATAAGCCATTTTTAGATGTTTTCTCACATTAGCTTCTTCAAAATCTGATTTTGAGCTTAAATAAACGTAAACTAAGCTTATTTCATTTTCTATTTTTATTCTATTATAAGTACTTATAGAGAAGTTTATCTACACAAACCCTATAAGTAATAATACCAAGTTAACTGAACAGTCTGAAAAAATCACGAAATTCTGAGAAACCTAAAGAAAACTTTCGCAACCTGCTATTAATAACATCAATCTCATGAAGCGTAACGCAATGCACGACCTCCTTCCTCTTCTGCAACTCTCCATCGGGACACTGCACGAACTTCACCTGCGGCCCCATAGCGTCGAAGTCCCTCGACCGCGAAAATGATCGTCCGAGCTTCGTAATCTTCCCGGACGCCTTATCAATCGCAATAACATCGCCGCTGCACACCTTCTCCTTCCCCAGCGCTTCAATCATCTTCGCGCCGAGGTCGTAAATCGTCTCCATTTCGGTCGACTTCAGCGTCAGCTTCCCGGTCTTCGCGGCGGCGCCAGCCACCGCGGGACGGTCGATTTGAACCTCGACGACTTCGCCCTCGATGACTTCGGTTTCTTCCTTGATGCGGACGCCGATGGCCTTGCGGAAGGCCTGGGTGAGGGCTTCGGTTTTCGACATCTCGAGGGAGAAGATTTCGCTGGCGGCGATCATGGCGAAGGGGGTTTCGAGGCCGAGGGACTTGGCCATGCCCATGGCGATGGCGGTCTTGCCGGTGCCGGGCTGGCCGGCCAGTAGGACTGCGCGGCCGGCGATTTTTCCGTCTTTGATCATCTGGAGGATCACGCCGGCGGCCTTGCGGGCGGCGGTTTGCCCGACCATGCCGTCCGAGACGGCGCGCGGCTCCAGGGAGGAGTCCAGGCCAAGGCCGCGGATGTGGGAGTGCGCGCCCACACGCTCTATGCGGGTCAAATCGCGGCTCTCAGAGAGTTTCAGCTCCGCCATTGTAGAAACGATGAAGACGGTGGGAGGGAGAAAGAGGGTTTCGGAGTTTGTTTAGGGTTTTGAGGGTTTGGTCTTTGGAGTGTGCTTGTGCGACTGTTACTCTACTGGTTGAGCAAATATAAACGTGACGGGGTCTACTGTGCTTAATACGCACCGTACAAAAATAAATTATATCTATTAGGTATAATAATATTAAAATCAACCATTCATATAATGAAGATTACAATAGAATGTTTATATCAGAATAAATTAAAAAAAATAGAATTCTTTTTTCTCCTCTTTCCTCCATCTTTTCCATGACCTAGTTTGTTGTTGTCACCACCCCTCCCTCTCCAACCCACCCTGTTGTCGCCGCATTCTAGTCGCAAATAGTACAAAGTATAATAACCATGAAATAAATAAATAAATTTATTATATTCCGTTACAAAAAGTGTTAACGACGGTCAGAGAATGACACCGTTAATGTGGGAGGTGCGCTAGAGTGGTGCCAGTAGCGACAGAATGCACCTGGAGGCTCTTTTTCTCGAATATCTGGTGCGGTTAGCGTTAGAGTAACGCGATTAGCGCTAGAAACACGTCCAAACTCGAATATTTGGTGCGAATAGTGCTAGAATGACGCTATTAGCGTGGGAACACAGGCTGGAGACCTATAAAAGGCCATTTTTACGAAATTTCAGGCCAAAAGCTTCATTCTCTCCTTCCTCAAGCCTTTTCCGCCATTAATGAAGTAGGAAGCTTCATATCTACTCCATTCTTCATCTAAACACTTTCCACCCAACTATAAAGTTGTTTAGAACTTCTCCATGAGCTAAATTCCAGCTTCAGTTCCTTGAGAGAACCATCAATCGGAGAGATTTCATTCTCTAGGGAGCTTTGCAAAACTTAGTTTTGGAAGGGAAAGAAGGCGATTCAAGGACGTTAGAGCTTAGAGGAATGATCCTCTAGCCTTCCTTAACAGTTCAGAGGTAAGAAACTCAAGTTTTACTGATTGATTTGTGAAATTGTTCTTGGGATGAATAGTGACCCATTTGTGTTAGGGTTGAAATTAGGCTTAGATTCTTTAGAAAAGTATGCTGAGGAGGTTGTTCTGATGAATATTGAACTTTGAATCTTGACTATTGATGAAGTTTGGTTTTGACTCTGAAATATGTCTGAGTAGGAAGAATAATGAAGAAATGAAAGGTATTATGATAAGTATGAGTCTTGGGACTTTTACTAAAAGTGTTCAGGAGATCGTATAGAAGGTGATTAAGTGTTGGATTGATTGTTTTGAATAACTTGGTTATTCTTGAAATATAGAGTGGTTAAAGCAATTGTGTGCTTTGAACTAGCTTATGCAGAGTCTTAGAAGGACTTTAGTGCCTTGGTTAGGCTGATATAGATCCTATTGAGGGTCTGTGAGTCACCTATAAGGTGGTTAGTTCTGATAACTTTAAGATAGAGAACAAAAAGATTTAAATGTAAAGGAATAATGTTTCTTTTCATTCTAACGGTTGAGAACCGTTATTGATTGTTTGTATGTCTTTATGTAGGGCGTGATTCAGAGGCTATTAGTGGGTGTGACCACGAGAACCAGTGTAGCGCTTAGAGCATGTAAGCTCTTTGTTCCTAAGAGTGTTTCTTGTGGTCTGTGTTCCACCATACTCCGAGAGAGTAATGATTATTATATATATCATGAAGCATGTGTATCAAAATTGTGTGTTACTGTTTTATTGAAACATGTATATGATGTATATGGATTGATGATATACACTGTGATAGTGTGATGTGATTATTGAGATTCTCTGACCAGTAGAATGGATTATATGTGATGTAAGTCCTGAGGGAATGTGCCTTTCAGTGGATGATCTTCTTCAGGCATTGATATAAAGTTCTGAGGGAATGTGCCCTTTAGTGGATGACCTTCCTCATGCATTATTACATACATGTGATGTGTTGTGATTTATGAGAGCCGTGATGGCTAGATGATATAATGCGAATTTTAATATTATATGCCATAGAAGTGAACCAGGGGGGAGGAAAGACATCCAATGACTTTAAGTTTACTGAGATTGTTATATCACCCCTGTTGGAGATTATGTTTTGCAGGTGAAACTCAGGTAGTGACTGATAAATCCCAGGGCAAGAGGCCCGAGTAAAGGGATATGGTTCTGTGGGAACCTTAGGCATAGAGTTTGAGAGCATGTTGGCTCTATCTTTTGATTTATGCCTATTATTTTGTACCCTGAGAGATATATGTATAGTTTTGCTATATTTACATTGTATATTATGATAATTCACCATATATAATGTACAGTGGGTGTTGTTAATGACGTTTCATGACATCATTTTGTTTATTGCTTCCAATTTGTTTATCTATGATAATTGTTGCGCTTAATGACCGTAAATCAATGTTAATGAACCGGATGCATACGGGTCGTTACACAAAGCATAGACGTCGATTTTAAGTAGAGACACAGATCTAGTTTTTTTTTTTTCAGATTAGATTAAAGCAACAAAGGTTCTCGTCTCCTTTTCATCATATGCTTGCCTTTTCCCTCATCCTCTATGACGACTCACAAGCATCTCAGAACCACGCTAGGGCAAAAATCCATTTTCATAAAACTCCAATGTCTAGTAACATCTCACACGCGGGAAGAATCGATGTCGATGTTGATGCCACTGTGAGGTTCGATCTTCTCTGTTGACATGAATTCGATACGCAAAGCAAGAAACAAAAGAGACACACTTGACCACGAACGATGACAACATCATCGACAAAGAGGGGTGGTTGGAGATTGAAGAGAAAAGATATGAAAACGAACCCAACACATGTTGTCCGGATTCGATACCAAGGACACCAAGAACAAATGGTTCCTCTTCAATGACAACGATGACGATCCTTTAGGCGGTGGCAGCGGAGGGTTTTGCCGTGGTGATTGCGAGGATGATGCTAGAGAGTTAGGGGAAAAGGGTTGAGAAAGAAAAAAAATGATCTGATGTGGGCACTTCCACAATATCTCAATCACATATTTTAATTGAACAGTGGAGATGACTTTCACACAGTGGGTAATGAGTTTTGGTTTCGCACCATAGATCCCGTCTATAAACGTATCCTTAAACTTAACTATTTTTTTCCTTTTCTTTTGTTGAGTGTATTGTACTCTACTAGCATTGACTGTTCGGTCGTTAGAATGAAAATAAATTTAAATAAATTTTTTAATTAGGATAAAGTGTAAAAATACTAAACAATTAAAGAATATGTATAACTTCTAAGAAATTATTCTTTTATAATAAGTGTTGTGATTGAGAAGTAATTTGTAATTTACATTTCATCCGTCTCTAAATAAAAGATATTGTTTTGAAGTTTTTTTTTTCTTTTTTGTAAGATTTTTTTCTAACTTTTTTTGATTATTTATTTTTTTTTACCAAAATACTCTTACTTATTTTAATCCATTTTTCTAATTTTTTTAATTAGTTATTATTTTTGTTACCAAAATACTCTTACTTAGAGCTCTTTTTAGTTAGTATGAATTAGTTATAAGAGCATATTTAGTTTTGAGTCTTAGGGAGATATCTTCAGCTGAAGATCTCTCCTTCCCCAATAATAAAGAGGGTTGAAGATGTCCACGTGAAAATCCAATTCTTCCCCAAGAATCTTGAAAATCTGCACGTTTTTTTTAAATGAGTTTTTTATGCTGTAACAGACAATCAAAATGATAGGAAGCAACAACCCACAGCCCAACCAACCATGGCAGTGAAGAAAACGAAAAAAAGAAGAGAAACATAACATACATAGGGAACGCAAAGGGGAGGGGGTGCGCAGAGGGGAGACGTAGAGGGGAGGAGAGAGGGAGGAGCGTGTGAGAGAGGGGGAAGAGAAGAGAGAGAAAAAATGTTAAATGGGGAGGGGAGCGCTTGGAACGAAGAAAAAGAAAGGAAAAATTAAAAAGGGGAGCAGAAAGGTATGAAAGGAAGGAAAAAAATGAATAAAAAAGTTTAAAATAAAAAAATATTTAAATTTTATCATTTTTTAATATTCATATATTTTTTCATGTTTTATTAATTAAAACTAATTACTTAATTAATTAAATTTAATTTAATCAAAATTTAAATATTTAAAAAATGAGATTCATATGAGACCCATTAAAAGTTATCTAAAATCTCAATTTAAGATTTACTATCATAAAAAAATGTTACAGATCTTAAGATATCTTCAATCCTACGTAATATTATGAAATCTATCAAAAAGTGATTTAAGATCTCAATTTGAGATCTACTGCTAAATTGCTAGAAGTGCCTTATATTTTAGGACATTGAAAGTATAACTTAAAAGAGTAAATAGATATAAAAAAGTAAAAATCAAATGCAAAGTTTAGGCTTTATTACATGTAAAGATTATCCATAATTCACTTTAACTCAACCATAAGTGCATAACCATTTTTTAATTAAAGAAAAATTGGCACACAGATTAACTTCGTCATTACTAGACACTAGGTAAATAGCATTTGGTTTTATCGCAAAAAACACTATGCGAGTAACCTTCTTCCTTTAAAACAATTTCATCGCAGCTAGGCCCAAACTTGACAAAAGGGACGATGTGTTGTTGTATGTTCGAATGCTGCGAATCCTAGGCTGAAATTGTAAAATCTCCCACATTTAGGACAAAGAAAGTTAATGTTTTATTTGTTTATGCAACTCGCTTATTTTGTTTATTTTTATTGGTGATGGTGATGAGGAATAATAATGTCAAATTGGGAAGCTTCAAATTTCAGAGGGAAACTACCCATTCGTGTCTTCTCAAGGTCGTTGGCAGTTGCCACTTACAGTTGCTTCCTACAAGTCAAGGTTACTACTTGCAACTTTTCCTTCCATTCCTTTTCTTTGCTTTTACTCCATCAGACTCTCTCTGTCTACACACACACACACACACACACACATCCACTTTCTGGGACACTCTCTATGTAATCAATAGTTTCAAGAGTGGACTGAATATAGCTTATACTACTACCCCATGTTTATCCTCATGTAAAGTTAGCTGCTTTTTTATCTGGGTGGTAAGAAAAAGGTTTATTATCTTTTTTCCTTTTTTTTTTTTTTATTAATTTTGAAATATTATTATTTTATGATTGATTGTGATTTGTGAAGCTGTTATCGACTATTGGGTTCTGATCATGCACCTAGCGTAGTTAGTTCTGGAATTCCAATTGTGTTTCATGTTTTATTGTTAAGATGAGTGAAATTAAAGCTTCTTTTGGGGGCGTGTTTTGGTGAAGGGCAGAAGGGGAATGAGAAGAACTTGCTAAGCTTGGCAAAATTGGCCCTTTTTGCTTTGAAATTGAGTGTGTGATGGAGATTCCTTCCTTTAATCATTTGAATGTTTGGAGGGAATGTGCAAATGTGCGAGTTTGGATCCTTTTCTTACTCCTGCTGCTACTGAAGAGTGATGTGTGTTCTGGTTCTGACTACTTGGTTGGTCTCGGAAGCCATGACATTACTGGCCCTGCTGCTGATGTTAACATGATGGGGTATGCTAACACAGGACAGATTGCGTCCGGAATTCACTTCAGGCTGCGGGCTCGTGCTTTCATTGTTGCAGAGCCAAATGGTAACCGGGTAGTGTTTGTGAACCTTGATGCTTGCATGGCTTCACAGATTGTGAAGATCAAAGTAATTGAGAGGCTGAAAGCAAGGTACTAGTAGTGACTAGTCTCAAGAGTTACTGTGATAAAGAAATTGTGGTATCTTGAGAAATTTTACTTTGGTTTCTGCTTGTAGTAAAATATTTTGATCTCTATATGTGCTTGAAGTCATACTTTCATTCTGTTTGGTAGATATGGTGATCTATATACTGAGGAGAATGTAGCCATTAGTGGAATTCACACTCATGCTGGTCCTGGGGGTTATCTCCAATATGTTGTGTACATTGTAACTTCTCTTGGATTTGTGCACCAGTCCTTTGATGTCATTGTCGATGGCATTGAGAAATGCATTATCCAGGCCCATGAAAATCTCCGCCAAGGATCAATATTTGTCAATAAGGGTAAGGGAAAAAAATTGCATACTTTTCTTCTTTCCTCCCTAGGCTCTTATACACTGGTACTATACAAACATGCAATCCAACATCCATAACTTTCATATCTATTTATTTTACAGATGGTAGTTTTGCATACTGTTGAATCATGTCAGAAAAGATTTAGAACTACAGGAATCAATTTTAGTATTATATTTTGTGTAGTATTTTTTAAAGTTCGAAGACCAAAGTGCACATGATGTCTTCATGACTTTGAAATTGGAACAGTGTTACTGTTATACTGTCAAGTTTTTCTTTCAAGACCTCTTCATAACTTTCACTTTGAATTCTTATGTACGAACTTTAGTTAGTGTTGATTGCTACTCAGTGCCATGTATGTCTGGCACTGGCTTGGTTGATGAAATATCAAACTTGGAAATATATGTGCTAAGAAAGAGGAAAAAATAAAAACCACAGCAGGTATAAAGTAGCACCATCAAAAGTTCATTTATTTTTTCTCTAGTGTAGTTATTAGTTCAAGTTCAATACTAGATCTCTATTGCTGTGCTGGTTTTGTTTTTCACTGGATAATATTATGATCTTTTCCCTCCCTTTAGGTGAAATTGGATGGTAATAACGTCTGACTCATTGGAAAGTTATCTTTAACTTGCAGGAGAACTTTTAGATGCTGGTGTAAGTCGCAGTCCCAGTGCTTATCTCAATAATCCTGCTGGAGAGAGAAGAAAATATAAGTATAATGTTGATACAGAAATGACTCTTTTAAAATTTGTTGACGAAGAATGGGGACCTGTTGGAAGCTTCAATTGGTTCCCTACTCATGGAACTTCAATGAGTCGTACAAACTCATTAATTAGTGGGGATAATAAAGGTGCTGCTGCACGATTTATGGAAGACTGGTTTGAGCAAAAAGATTACGGAAGAACAGATTCTGTAGTATTTGAAGATGATGCCTTCCCCATAAGAATGTCAAATATAATTCCTAGCCATCATGGTAATCGTATGTTACTTATGCTTTGTTTTTGGATGCAATGCATCCATTGACGAAATTACTAGCTTTTTTTCCAACACAGATTTAAGAAACAAGATAAGTATCCCAATTAAATAGCATGAATATTTGTATTTCTACATGCCAGGTGAATTCATCATTTGGAATACTATCACTTTTTGAAACCCTTGATGTTGATGGTGATGTAGTGATTCAGTACAAATTGTGTCCTCAAATGGTTTTGTAGATGAACGAGTCATGAATGATAGGACATGACTTTTTAGATATTACATCTGTTTGACTGTTTCATACTTTGGTTGAAGAACTAAGAATATTTTACGATGTAAGCAACCAAGTCTATTTCATTTTTGTTTGCTTGACTGATCAAGGCTTTTATTCAGATTGTATCTGATAGTTGGGAAGTAACAAGTAGTTAATGCTTGATCATATGCATATACTGACAAGTGACAAGCATTTGTCTGTATGTCTTGAATTATAGCTCAAATAAAGTAATTGCTATATTGTAGTCTTGACTCTTACATTCGTCTAATTCTTGGCTGCAGTGGGTATGTCTACATGTTTTTGCCTGCTAATTCTTGTTGTGCTTTGGTAATATGGGGTATCACATCATATTGTTATGCAAATTTAAGGTAGATCCTTTGCATTAATGTTACAAGTCTTTTCAGCTTGAAAGTCCTAATATTGGTTTCTATTGTTTCCATACAAGAGAGAGAGAAAGATGAAAATATGCAAGCTATGGCTGACTGAGCAATCTATTGGATGAATGATGCCTTAATTTGTATAATTGATGTTATGTAACTAGGTCAGTAGTAGGGATATATCTGAAAATAGCAAATCAATTATATTCTCATTTAAAATTCATTGGTGCAGACCGTGAATTTCTGGAACTGGCTACCTCCTTCCAGTCTCCTCATGGTAGACCAGTAACCAAAACTTCAAGTGTTGCTAAACGTGTGAGAAGTGCTCGTAGGAAGGTTGACAAGCCTCAATTTGTATCTGCATTTTGTCAATCTAACTGTGGAGATGTTAGTCCGAATGTGCTTGGAGCATTTTGCATAGACACTGGATTACCTTGTGACTTCAATCATAGTACATGTGGAGGGAAGAATGAATTATGCTATAGCCGAGGACCTGGGTAATTATTCATTGATACTCTTGTTGTCATAAGTGCATGGAAATGCCATATAAGCCTTTGAAATTACTAAATTGCATCCCATAACTTGTGTGGCAGTTACCCAGATGAATTTGAAAGTACCCGCATTATAGGAGAAAGACAATTTAGAAAAGCAGTGGATCTTTTCAATGCTGCAGATGAAGAGATTGAAGGGGATGTTGATTTTCGACATGCATATATAGATTTTTCCCAACTTGAGGTAACTATTTCTGATCAATGGTATTCTGAGGTTGTAAAGACATGCCCTGCTGCAATGGGGTTTGCATTTGCGGCTGGAACAACAGATGGGCCAGGAGCTTTTGATTTTCAACAAGGTGATGATACGGTAATCATTGTTTTATACCTTATGCTTTACCATTATCGGAGTTTTGTAGTCTTAAATATTAGTCATGGTGTATGCTTATTATTTGTTCTGATACACATCAGGGCAATCCTTTTTGGAAGCTGGTCCGTGACATGCTTAAGACTCCAAGCAGGGAACAAATAGATTGTCAGCGCCCAAAGCCCATTTTGCTAGATACTGGTGAAATGAAGAAACCATATGATTGGGCTGTAGGTTACTTGGACATCCTGAATATATTGATTTTGTAGTCCCTTCGTTCAGTTCAATTATCTTTTTTATGTTGATCGAATAGCTCTTTAGCTCTCTACAGATATACCACTGTCACATCTTGGTCTTATCTTTTATTTTGGGATTTACTTCTTTTGGAAAGCCACCTTAATTGCAATCACTCTCAAGTTGATTGCCTTGGGCTTGAGGGGAAGTGTTGGATAGCTTCTTTGATTGCAATCACCCGTAGTCTGCTTTAATTGCAATCTCTTTGGGGTCTGGCTTAATTACAGTCTCAAGGGTGGCATTTATTTCCCAATCATGTCCTTTGTTAACAGAAGTTCTATAGAAAAGTTTTACTGTATCACTTCCGGGATGCAGATCTAGTATTGTGTGCTAATAAAAAGATAACCATTACTGGTATAAACCTTTCTTATTCATGTTAGTTTTGCAGCCTTCAATACTTCCAATTCAGATCCTCCGAATTGGGCAGCTTATCATTCTTAGTGTACCAGGAGGTACCATCTTGTCTCCTGCTCTCTAATTTGGCTGTAATATGTTATTGCTGGAATCTCTACATTCACATCCTCAACTGTTGTTTCTATTATGACAGAAACTGTTATAATTGTTTGTAATTGTTTTCATTCTGACAGAATTCACAACAATGGCTGGGAGGCGTCTTCGTGATGCAGTGAAGATGGTGCTAACTAGTGAAGAAGATTTTGAATTTGATGACATTCACATTGTTATAGCAGGGTTAACTAATACTTATTCACAGTACATCACTACATATGAAGAGTATCAGGTGCAAAGATATGAGGTCAGTTGTAAGAGACATAAAATCGCAGCAAACATTTCACATTTCTGAGATTGCCATAGCGAGAACTAATGCAACATTGGCAATTTTTTTTGTTAGTGATCCAAATTCTTAATCAAATCATATTACTTTGTATTGACAAGAGAGAGATAGAAACAGACAGTCAGAAACTTTTCTAGCATGTTTGAAAATTTGTTCCTGCTTCTATCATAAGATAAGACCAATCATCATGCACACTTGTGTGCATATGTGCCAGCATGCACATGCATATGGATAATATCACAGTAACAATATCATTTTTTCTGTAGCGATTCCATATAGCTTTCTGACTTTTTCCTTGTTCTTAGGGTGCTTCTACGCTATATGGCCCACACACACTCAGTGCATACATTCAGGAGTTTAAGAAACTTGCAGAGGCTCTCATCTATGGCGAACCAGTAGAACCTGGTCCTCTACCTCCTGATCTCCTGGAGAAGCAAATAAGCTTACTTCCACCTGTTGTGGTGGATGCAACCCCCCTTGGTGTAAATTTCGGGGATGTTTGTGCCGATGTACCATGGAACTCCACCTTCAAGATTGGTGACATGGTGACAGCTTCATTCTGGTCCGCATGTCCTCGTAACGACCTTATGACTGAAGGTACCTTCGCACTGGTGGAATTTCTACAAGAAAAGGATGCTTGGATTCCTGCTTATGATGATGATGATTTCTGTCTGCGCTATAAGTGGTCAAGGCCTTCCAGACTCAGTTCTAGGAGTAAAGGAACCTTGGAATGGACGATACCGCAGGGTGTGACTCCTGGTGTGTACAGATTAAGTCACTTTGGTGCTGCAAAGGGCTTATTTGGATCAATTCATCACTTTACAGGTTCATCCACTGCGTTTGTTGTAGCCTAAAGGGAGGCATGTTGTTGCAGGTTGCAGCCGTTACTATATTTGTGATTTGTTGTGCTGAACTTTAGTATTAGTTTTAAGAACAATAAACCACAGTAGTTAATTTAGTCTTGATATGGCTAAACTTACTCTTTAAAAAATGTTGCTACTAGTTTCAATTGTTCATAATTGGAAAACTGTAATGTTTGCACATTTTAAAGTATATTTAGGATTAAATATGATTTTGATCCTCTAAATATTGATTGATATTGGTTTTAGTTCTCCAAAAAAATAATATTATAAATATTGATTGATATTGGTTTTAGTTCTCTAAAAATAATTTTATTGTATTTGGCCTCTTGAATTTTCAAAATTTCCCTTTTAAGTTCTCTTTTAACTCAGTTAATATTTTCTATTAAATGTAAATTATCTCCACCTATTACAGACAATGTACATGTTAATGTTTGTTCCCGGAATCAGGTTCCACCTACAAGATAGGTACTATACGAGTTTAATTTTATGTACTTGTTAAGGAATAATTGAACTGTAATATGGTTTTTTCTATTCTTCCAAGGGCGCATTAAATACTACTGCCTTAATGTTAGCACAATTACTGTTGCAAACTTTTACTGAAAAATTAACGGAATTAAATAAAGGATTTAAAAGAGAAATTTTCAAAATTTTAGGACGAAATGTAATGAAATTATTTTTGGACGATTAAAATCAATATAGGTTAACATTTAGAAGACCAAAATTATATTTTACTCATATTTATCACGAATAATCATCAAATGAGGATTTTACTGTAAATTATTTATAACTCATTTTTTATGTTTTTTATCTATAAGAATTAAAGACAATATTAAGAGATTTGTAATAACTTACGTGCTCAAGTAAAATTAGTCAACATATAAAAAAATAACTCTCTTTCTTAGAGAAAATTAGTTAACATCATTTAATGTTAATTATCTCAATAGAAAAATTAAATTATTTCCTAAAGTACACTCTCCAATTTGCATAAGACAAAAAGAATATAATGTTTCTTGGAAATAAAATTTTAATTAAATCAATATTTTAGAGATAATATCATTAAATATAAGAATTAGTTAAAATTTACTTTTATATTTTATTTCATTACATATACAATTTTTTTGTTTATACTTCATTCCGGATGTAGCATCATTCTAACTCTTATAAAAAAGCCATTCTAGCTAATTTGGTCAAAAATACATATACTTATATATATATATATATATATAATATGAATATGAGGCTCACATTTTTCTTATTAGCCAAATAAAATTTTATTGCATTAAAAGGTGCCTAAGCTACCCATCGCCACATCACAATGTATACCCCACACTAATTGATAGTCGCTTTATTGTAAGCATTATAAAAACAAAACATTCCTGTTTGATCACAAGTCAAGAATTCCAATAGCACCTCCTCAACTGATATCCACACCGATCCAATACGCGCCTCACGATTAAATATCAATATTTCAAGAGAACTATATATGGTCTTTTGTTACCAAGTGATATATATTTGCACCAATCAAATTACTGTGTTCCTTCTTCCTTGTGTATTTAAGATCTAGTTTTTTTTTTTTTTTTAGCATTCTCAGTAACTATTATTGAATCTCCACTATAGGATTTCAGAAGATGCATTGATTGAAGATTTTAACGGAAGTTTCAAAACTAATAATACTACAGTTTAAATTATCATTTCATCAACTGGAATCTAAAAAATGATAATAAGATATTCAAAATTCATTGCAAAAGAAAAGTATATATTAAAAGAGTTAGTCATTACCACACTAATCAAAAAGTCCATTTGATCATTTTAGTCATACATATACGCGTCGTGGAAGGGAAGTGATTGGATGAGATTCTCTTTCAGTGGGGTCCTGATGAGATTTGAAATTCAGAAGCTTCTAATGTTTATTCTTGATGGCTGATTGAACTGATATTAGCTAGAGTACGTAGTGCATGTAGTTACATTTTACATATGAAATTTTGCATTTATTTTGTGTTTATAGTATATACTTTCCCACGCTAGTTGACAAACGACACCGACTCTTCTTTGTCCATGAGAAATATAGTGTCATTGTTAACCATGAGAGAAATAATAATTCACAAATAATGCAACCATATTTGTCTATATAGTCACCATGTGGATCATGATAGGAGACTCTAGGTCCAAAATAAAATGGTCTAAGGATTATATATAGGAAGAAGTTAAATATTTATTTTATAATTATAGTTTTTATTTACAATAATAAGAAGTCTGACATTTAGATAATTATTATCTATTAATTGATATTATTTAAGATTATATATATATATAAATGTACTCATTTTTACCTATTATTATCGATCAATGAAATATCAAGTTTTATGCTTATCTTTTTCTATAGCTTTTAATGGTAGTTTTGGAATAGCCTAATGATGCTTTCATCAGCTTATTCCCCTCCCATGCCATCATCAACTGTCCACAACAATTATTATTATTATTATTAGAGAAATGTTAAAAGTATTTTTTATTGATTAGAATTTATTAAAAATAATATAAAAATTGTAAGTCTCACATCTTATTTAATATTTTTCTCTTCTGTTTTTCTAATTTTTAATAAATTTTAACTAATTAAAAAATGTGTGTTTAGAAGAGTATATTTTTAACACTCTTCTTAATATTATCCACAACATTCCATAGACCTTTGTGGATATGCTCAGGCAGCTTAGCTTGTCCATGAAAATGTACTCCCCA
Organism: Glycine tomentella; assembly: GCA_007407185.1. Classification (NCBI taxonomy): domain Eukaryota; kingdom Viridiplantae; phylum Streptophyta; class Magnoliopsida; order Fabales; family Fabaceae; genus Glycine; species Glycine tomentella. The sequence continues at coordinate 1,016,537 of PYAF01001680.1, read as the reverse complement.
AGTTTACACTGGCTTGAGCTTATTTAAGTTTAATTAAATGTTTTGAGTTTGAATTTTGATATGCAATTATACGTGAAATACTTAAAAGAAAAGTTTTATTGTTGTCCATAATGGTCGAACCGTTTCTGAAACATGTTTAGAGGGGAAAAAAAAAACTGCGTATATAAGTCATTGGTGTGTGCAGCCTCTTTCCAATTCCTCCCTAACTTCCCATCTTCAACTACTCATTGGTGAGAATCACGATGGGTAAAGCCTACGCCGCTATCATGGCCATGGTTATAAATTTAATTTCAGCCAAACAATACATAGTGGTTTCAGACACCAATTCTTTTGAGAAATTCTTCCTCATAGCTATGTTTTTTTCATGCTGTTGCAATATCCATGGCTGAAACCAGCCTCAAAATTTGTTGGATATGACTCATCTTTCGCAATCAGATGACAACCCTTTTTGTTGGCGGGGTCAGCAGAAAGCCAACTGGGGTCCCGCTCCCAGGTGAGCGGGCGGAGGTCCGGGGGGCAGCGTCCCAGGCCCGTAGAGGCTAGGTACTGTTGTGGGCCTCTGATTATTTGTAATATTTTACTTTTATTAGTAGTTTGGGTTAGGGCCCATGAATAGCTACTGTTAGGGTTTCTTTTAATCCTATTTATATTTCCCTTGTAAACCGTGTGACTTGTAACGAGTGGCGGTGAGGTGATTATAGTACAAACAAGCTGGACGTAGCCTACATTGGGTGAATCAGGGTAAACTACTGTATCATATCTCTCTTCCTTATTCTCTTTTCTGTTTTTAAATTTGTGTGTGATTGTCGATTTCCAACAAAACTACCATTATCTTCCACCTTTCTGGGACACTATCATCGACTTGTTGATTTTGCTGGTGGCATTATTATTCTGCTTCAAGGATAATATTCTGCATCTCTTCCACCGTCCTACAACTTCCAAATGCTGATCACATGCCAAAATTGGAGGCGCAGGAAGTTCTGCATGTGTTGCCAATGCCAGGTTTCGTTGCTAAGTTTTCTTATAGTCAGTGTCACTGTATCATCATTTCATTAGTACCAGTACATATGTAAATAACTTTGTTTCTCTGTAGGAGTATCTCAGTGTCGTCATCAGTATGTGATCGAATAAATCTTTGTCGTTGTTGAATATAAAATTTGAATTATTGTTTATATTAGATTGGAACACTTTGTTAAAATAATCTAAGAAGTTTAAATTATTATTTCTTAATATTATGTATAGATTGTTAATATATCTCATTTAAAAAATGTAAAATATGAATGAATAAATGAGTAAATAAGTGAATAAAGAAATAGACCAGTGAATGAACGTGTAATTATTATTCTAATTTATCTATATATGATTTTATTATTTTAATTTATCTATATATGATTTTTAACAGTTGTAATTATATCTTTGATGATTTTGTTGCTTTGTGATTTATAATCCAAAGGGTCTATTTTAGATTAATTGGATCAATCATTAAATCATGGTTTGGAATAGAAACCGGGCTACTGCTAGCTATTTTAATTTTACATCGATTTTCCATATGAATTAAGCATGCATATGTTGATCAATTAAGGTAGCCAAACACCATTAAAATAGTGCAAACTATAACAGTATAACCTTTATTGACAAATTGTTGTTTTGAGTAATTGAACTTGGTGTTTTCAGATTTAAGTCTTGTACACCAAACAATTTTTTTTTTATTTTTTTCAATTCAAAATGATTAATCAGATTTTTTTAATAAAATTATTAATTATCAATAAATTAGTATATATTTCAATTCAATAACAAGATTAAAACAAAACTACAAGACCTAAGAGTTAGAGTCATATGTTCTGTACTTTTATAAATTTTCTTATAAATCTTCATATTATTTAATAAAAAAAATATTAAATAAAAATGTTTAATATTTTGAAAATTCAATACTTATTGGATGAAGGAAGTTGAAACATGTAAGAGAATTTAGAATCATTCTTTGGACTGTGGTATGCTCTAGCTTCTAGCATGCGCGTGAAAACACGCACCTCTCCACCACCTTTTTTATGATATTTTTTTGGAATTTATTTTAATTTTCGTGATGCATAAATTGTGTTTGGTTTTCTGAAATACATAAAAGGGAAGCATTTTTGGTTTTCTATGAGGTTTGTCCCCTCTGCCACCGAAATTTTGGTATTTATTTATGACTTACTAAGTTACTAGTATGTTCACACCTAATCTGGCTTGGACCAATGAAATAGCAAGTGGAAGATAAAATATAGTGAGTTAATCTGAAAGTTTTAAATTAAGATAAAATATAAAAATATGAATTCCATATTAATTTACTATTTATTTCTTCTCATTTTTATTATCTTTCTCTTCAAACCAACCAGACTTTAGACATTAACAAAAATGATCATTTAAATTTGAATTGACCTCTATCACCATAAGCAGACAATTTTTTTATTTTGTTTTTGTTTATATGTTATATGAATCTGAATCATTGTGACTAACACGCATAATTAACTCTAGATTTGATGTAAAAAATAAAATAAACGAATAAACCCATTAACCGAATAGTTACCATTTTTTTTTTGTTAAATTAATCAGTTAGTCCCTAAATTATGGTTTCATTTTCATTACGGTTTCTAAATTATGATCGACAAAGGATGTGATCCCACTTTGTGTTTTGTTCAAATTAATCGATTAGTCCCTAACTTATTTAGAAATTTTCAAATGTGTTTCTAAATTATTCTTTTAATTGGATCCTTAAATCAAAAATGAAAAAAGTAGGTTTCTGAAGTTAGTTTCGGACGACTTAAACTACTGTCAGAAAATGACAATTTATTGCAATTTTAAAAACCCAAGGATTTAATTAAAAAAAATTACATGACCAAGGATTCAATTTTTAAAAAAGTTTAGGAATTTATTTGGAAATTTCTAAATAATTTAGGAATTAACCGAGTAATTTAACCTTCTATTTTCAATTTTCAACCGAGAATTAATGCCAAAATCTTAAAAAAAATGCAGAAGATCCAAATCTAAGTGAGAAAAGAACTGGGTTTTGTTATCAACCAAGAATACCCAAATCTCATACTTGTTTATTATTTTGATCCATAATTCCCAAATCCAGGTATTTAGTTTGTTTAGGAATTCATACATTATCGTGAAAATCCCGTGGTTGAATGCTACCCATTGATTGAGAGAACTGTTGTAAAGGAATTGTGATTAGAAAAACGTTTACAGGCAAGTGACACAAAAAATTTAGAACACATTATATAGCCAATATAAAATTGTTCTTATATGTTGGCTACTAAAAAAAATTGAATGACTAATAAATGATGCTTGGAAAAATTAGCTTTCAAGGTTATTTTTCTTGTCTCGTGTATTGTACATCTTCCTAGGAGCCAGACTTCTTTGCTTGTGGTGACTTTCTTAAGCACTTCAACTCAAAATTGAACAGACATTATGAAACCATAATCATCAACCATAAAATAAAATAGAGTCTAACTTGCCCTTACTGAGAGAATATATGTGATTGCTTGCAATCCCCAACCCCAAGGATATAGAGAAGGCCTGCAAAACAAAAAGAAAATCAACAAGGACACTAAGTTTAAATTGAAGAATATCAAGAGCATGATGAAGAGAGACTCTTTGTTACCAACAGTTATGCTGCAAAGAGCAGCATGGATGAATCATGAATGGCTGATTATCTTTGTGTCTCATTCAAACAATTCCATGAAACCAGACAAGACCTATACTCTCCAAAGTGATGATAAGGTAATGGAGAATACTTGATGTCAAAGGAAAGGGAGAAATCGTAGTAGACACTTCAACGGGTGTAAAGCTAATCGTTGGTGTTCTTTTAGTACCTGGAACGAGTCAAACTTATCAGAGTGAGTTACATTCTTGAAAAATTATACTTTCTACATTTTTCATAATAAGCCATACAAGATGCATCATATTTGATCCATGCATAAACAAGTTGTTGATAGTAAATATGATAGACAAGGACAAGTAGTGGCTCTCTGTCTCAAATCAATTCTCTGCTGGAGTAGAAAATGTCTTCACAGCAAATCAAGCTATTTGGCTTAAAAAATCGAACTAAATTGAGACTAAATTAAAATAAAGCTATTTTATGGTGGGGTGATCATAAATCAACTGTTAGCATCACTAACACTCATGTCCAGCATGGAAGGACTAAACACAAAAGTTAAGTTTCATACAATCTAAGAAAGAGAAAAAGCTGGTTTAGTCCTAAGATATTCAAAATTTCAAATATATTTTTGGTCAGAGCCTTGGTCATTATAAGTGCTAACTGGTTTTCGGAGTTGGATTTTTAAGGATAAACATCAAGGAGTGTTGTATTCATATATATTGTGAGAATTTTTAGGACAGACATTTTGACAACAAAAACAGTGGTGATCCTGAAGATTAGGACTGTGTTTTAATGCTGAAGTTGGTTTGTGGAATGTGGCAGAAAACAACTAGATACAAGTACACAAACATATGCTCTGTTCAGTTCAGCTCTTTTTAGCATGATTCTAATGTAGCATGTTAATTTATTCCTTCTTGTTATAATGATTCTAACACCAGTGCCAAATCAACCTGTTGTAGTCCATCAACAACATCACGATTCATGAACCAAAAGAATCCTGTTATGGAGAAATCCATTTTTTCACTTTAGGGTTTCCTTAGTAAATATTGGCCTACACAATATGTTTTTCCCCAACACTAACAACTTAAAACATTTCTTAGATTAGAACTAGGTATCACTGAATTGAATTTTACCTAACATTAACCAGAAAACTTACAACCTCAAATTGATCAAAAACAGATGCATCATATTTGATTCATACAGAGGCAAAGTGATAATAGTAAATATGATAAGCAGAAACAAAAACAAGTAGTGGCTCAAATCAATCCACTGCTGAGGCAAAAATATCTCAGTAGCAACAACAGCACAACAAGCTATTTGGAAAGGAAAAACCCAAATACATTGGGACACAATTGTAAATTTGTAATGAAGCTATTTTATTGTGGGGATAACCCTAAATAAGCTATCACCACATATAAAGACAATTGTGGTTCTACAGGATTCTATGCACCAAGCATCATAGGGTTCTGTAAATTGAACATCATAATCTTCTATTTATCTACGAATGCTGTGCTAGAGTAGTTAACTTGTGTGGAACATCGTGGTAAAATAAAAATAGTCTGGTTTCTTTTATAGCTAACACAACCCCATGATTTCAGGATGAGGCTAACCCCTTAATCATTAGGAATTTAACTTGGAATCCAACAGAATCATCAAAGGAAGCATCACGGCAACAAAACTTGAATGTAGAGAAAAATAAGAAAATATCCGTAGAAACATAACTATCCATGAAATCAGACTTGTAGTTCCATATTTGGCATCTGATGAGCATGTGAAGGTGCACTATGAAGCAGCTGAGTGATGTTGTTAGCAATGCTGTCAAAGAAGCAGAACCATGCTACCAGTAAAAGAAGCAAGTTGATGATACAGTACCATAACAACTCGGCAAGGAGAATCCAGAGGAGTGTCTGAGATGCAACTATCCCTGACACGTGGAATGTAATGATGGTTGTTGGCAAGCTCATGTCAGCGTTGGATGCAAGGACATGACAGAATATAGCAGTAACGAAAAACAACTTGGTTGGGGTTGATTGTTGGAAGGGATTTGTGTTCGAAACTTGATACATAATTCCATTTGAAGCTAACAGCGTGGCTATGAGAACAAAATAGGCCTTGGACTTATTCATAGTGAAAGATGAGAATGAAAATCCAGGAGCTGTGCAAAGATCAGGTAATTGATGTGGATTTTGTCCCCCACACGCTTTCTATATATACAGAGGTGATGATGAATATTCTCATTCAGTTTGGCAGATATGGTGATCTAGGAGAATTGGAATCATCTATATCCCTAGTGTTTTTCGAACCACTATATAAATGCTGCACTTCGATAGCCACGAGGATTCCTTCAGTTGGAAAGAGAATGAAACATTGAAACCCGAACTCAACCCTTAATTTAACTTCTCAACCTTTACAAAAATATCTAAAATAAAATGTGTTGTTGAATATAGTCTTGTTAGTTGAAAACGGACAAATTTGTTTATTAAATTATAAGTATTTTATAAGATTAATTTTTAAATTAACTGAAAAGTGTAAAATTACTTAAAAATAATAATATCATCATTTATTTAAAAAGGATAACAAAGAAAAAATGAATAAATATATCAAAGATAAAAGGAGAAAAAAATATAAAAATTAGAAATTAACATTTTAAAAAATATTAGAAACTACTAAAAAATTATTTAAAATATTTGTTTATCCAACAATCAAATAAATTTTTCAATTAATTGAAAAAATTAAAAACTAATTGAAATGTGATACCAAATACATGTAACCAAATTCAGGTGGCAAAATTGTGGCTCTAGATAGTATATCTTGAGTATTTATATACTTGCACCTTTTACTCTTAGTTGCACTTTTCTTTTATTCCATCGATATTTTTAATTGGATGTCATTTTATTTGACTTATACAGGAGAACTATTATGGATAATATTTTTTTTTTTTTGACAGAGTTGCATAGCATTTGATCCAAATGATATTAGTGAATTTAAAAATTATTCTTAAACCATTTAAACATAACCTTATTATATTAGAAATATAATAATTTAGCGTGATCATTCTTATATATAATGATATAATTTTTCTTAAATTTTATTAAATCGAACTAACACTACTAAAACAAAATAATAAAATAAAATTTTTACATCAATTGTTTAAATTTTATTATTATTAAGAGATTACTTTTTTAAAAGGGTAAATTTTTTTTATCGAATTAATTGCACATAAAAAATGTATTTTCATTGTGTTTATGTGTGTATTGAATTAATTACGCAATGGAAAAATGTTTTCTTTATATATTTGTGTATAATACACAAATGAAAACATATTTGTGTTATGTATTCTACTAGTATCCAAATCCGGTTATGCTGTTTCTTCTTCTTCTTATTTTTAAAATATAGAAGGAAAAATAACATGTATATTTGCAGATTCATATTAAATTGTAGACTGAAAAGGGAATATACTAATGATTCAGTTAAATTAACAATCATAATCATCACAAATTTGACAAATAAGAGCAAAAGGGTATTTGGAGATCCAATTGTGGCAGGATCAAAGAACTTGTAGACACACATCAAGATGTAATGATTCTTTTAGGAGGATTGAATGTATTAAATCTGTCATCAAGCGGATTGGTTGGTGGAAAACTCAGGCTCGCAGACAGTTTCATGCCTTCATTGTTCAATATAACAAAAAAAATATCATAATAACAAATAATAATACATATTATCACATTTTAGCAGTTTCAATCTCATCATTTTATTATTCATCATTCATTGTCACTCCAAAGAATTGTCTCTATAGTTGGTTTGTCAAGAGAAACAATAATAACTTAAATTTAAGAATGTATAAGAACTAAATCTTTATTTCTCTTTGGATTAAGCTTATTTCTTTTCATAAAATGAATAAAGAAATACGTGCTTTAATTTCTTTCCAGACTTAGGTACAAGTTTGATACATATGTACCCAAGTGAAGTACCTAAAATATTTTTGACACCAGGGGCGGACCTACTGCAAACCGAGGGGGAGCCCTGACTTTTTCAAATTATTTTTTTTTACTGGATAATTTTAAAAAAATAATATTAGATAACTACTTTGCTTTGGAAATTTAAGTTCGTAAATAATATTATTTAAGTGGTAGTAAAATATTTTATTATTTTGTAGTATTTATTGTAGAGATAATTGTATTTTGTTTTTTCTAGATAATTTTTTCAGTATTATTTATTTCTTTTATAATATGTTATTATTATTACTTTAAAAGTTATAAATAATTGTAAATTTGTAACTAAATAATCTTATTAACGTTTATTAACGAATCAAATTTTACAAACATTATATATAAGATTGATAACTTAAATTTTGAAACACATAAAAAAAATCCATCCTTTGATCCCAGTGAACTGACTTATACTCTCATGATATATAAATCTTAGAAAAGCAAAAGATATCAAGTTGTCCTAAAGGTTTATCATTATTTGCTTTTAAAATTGTAGTCTTTGTTACAACAAATATTTTTTTCCTTCAATTTTTTAACGTTTTGAAAATAAATTATTCTTCAATGGTCGTTGGCTACTATTGTCCTAAAAAATAATTTAATGAGTTACATAATTTAGTGATATTTATTAGGTTTTTGAAATATGATTAATAAGAATTTTCATAAGAAAAATATAATTAACATAAATACCAATTTTATTTATTAAATTTTTTTATGGAATATGAAATTGGTTATTGTCAATTGAAGTTTAGGGTCTTTAAAAATATGTTTAATATCTTTTATGTAAATATATTCTTTATTATATGTTTTTAAATCATTTTAGAAAATATAAAAATATTTTATATGAATTTTAATGCTTATATATTTTATAGATTTTGGCACCCAGTCAATAAATCCTGGGTCCGCCCCTGCCTGACACATACATACCCTTAGTACTTAACAAGTATCAGGTACAGATTTGTATCCAGTACGTGTACGGTATGATATTTAGAAGTACCCAAGCTTCATCTCTAGCAGGAAGGAAGAAACTTGAGAAAACAGAAATAAAGAAGAAGAAAAGAATAGTGAAAGGAATCATGATGTTAGGAAAAATGGAAAGTGTCTTTCTTGTCCTTACTGAAAGGATAGATGTCATTGCCAGCAATCTCAAAGGATGTAGAGAAAGTCTGCAAAACAAAAGGAAAATCTGCAAGGACATCAGTTTAAGTTGAAGAATATCAAGAGACCCTTTGTTACCAACTATAATGCTGCAGAGAGCAACATGGATGCATGGCTGGTAAACAAATGCAGCACCAATATCATTGCTTCTCATGCAAACAATTCCATGAAACCAGACAAGACCTACTCTCCAAAGTGCTCATAAGGTAATGGAGAATACTTGATGTCAAAGGAAATGGACAACTCATTGGTTACACTTCAACATGTGTAAAACTAATCATCAATGTTTTTTTAGTACCTGGAATTAGTCAAACTTATTGAGTGAGTTAAATTCTTAAAATACTACACTCTCTACATTTTCCATAATAAGTCATACAAGATGCATCATATTTGATCCATGCAGAAAAAAAACAAAATGATAGTAATTATGATGGACAAAAACAAGTAGTGGCTCTCTACTCAATCCTCTACTTAAATAGAAAATGTCTTAGCAGGCAGCAAATGAAGCTATTTGGCTAAGAAAAACAAACTAAAATGAGACTAAATTGAAATGAAGCTATTTTATTGTGGGATGATCATAAATCAACTATCGCCATCAGTAACACTCTGTCTAGCATGAAAGGACTAAGCACATAAAAGTTAAGTTTCATGCAATCTAAGAAAGAGAAAAGGCTGGTGTAGTCTAGATCATAACAACTCTGAAAACCAATTATTAGCAGATATAATGAATAAGGCTCTAACAAAATATACATTTGAATCTCTTAGGACCAAACATGGAATTATAAGGATAAAACTCGAAGAGTGTTGTTGTATTCATATATTGGTGGGAAATTTTAGGACATTTTGACAGAAAAAAGAAGTGGTGATCCTTAAGTTTAGGACTCAGTTTGGGGTTTGTTTAAATGTTTAATGCGGATACGTATGTGTGCCCACTTCCCAGTAAAGCTCAAGTAAATGGTATTCAGCAGTTACAGAAAATGTGTGATTCACAAGTTAGCAAAAACATTTGCTCTGTTCAGTTCAGCACTTTTTAGCATCATTCTAGTGTAGCAGTTTTTTTTCTCTCGTTGTTATAGTGACCCTAACACCAGAGCCAAACCAATGTACGCTCCTACTACTAGTTGTACCTTCTGTAGTCCATCAACAACATTATTCACAAACCAAAAAAAACCTGTTATAGAGACATCTATATTTTTAACTTTAGGGGTTCCTTAGTAATTATTGGCCTATACAATATATTTTCCCCAATACTATCAACTTAAATTGAAGCATTTCTTTGTGTAGAACTGGCTTCACTGAATTGAATTTTACCCTACATTAGCCAGAAAAATTTCAACCTCAATTCATCAGAAACGGATGCATCATATTTGATTCATGCTGAGGCAAAGTGATGTAAGAAAATATGATAAACAGAAACAAAAAAGTAGTGGCCCAACTCAATCCTTTGCTGAAGCATAAAATATCTCTGTAGCAACAACAACATAACAAACTATTTGGCTAGGGAAAACCCAAATACATAGGGACAAAATTGTAATGAAGCTATTTTATTGTGGGGATAATGACAATAAATAAGTTATTACCATTTCTAAAAATCTTTAAACATATAATACTTATATTTCATGCAACCCAAGAAGGAGAGGAATATGTTAGTTTAGTTTTTTGCAGCTCTGGAAAACAGTTAGCATACATTATGACCGAAGCTCTAACCAAAAATACTTTTGAATCTCTTAGGACTAAACTTGGATGTTGAAGGATAAATCTCAAGCAGTTTATACAGTGATATTTAGAACAGAAGAAATTTCGACAGCAAAACCCTGAAATTTAGAACTGAGTTTTGTGTTTGGTTTATTGCTGCAGTTGATGTGCGTATGTGTCCAGGAAAGATTAAGTTAATGAACTTCAGTGATGGCAGAAAACTGCTAAATACAAGTCCTTGCTCTTTTCAGTTTTCTGCACTGTTCCAGTTCAGTTCTTGTTCTTTAGGTATCCTATATAGCAAGCTTCTGCTAATAGTTTTAACTTCCTTAGTCCATTAACATCATCATGGGGATTCATTTGTAGATGTTGCTCAATTCAACATGCTTTCCCCAATATTCTCTGCTTTAAGCATCTCTTGTAGTGGAACTAGGCCTCTCTGAATTGAATTTTGTCAACCATTAGCAAGAAAACTTGCACCCTTAAATTGACCAACAATCCAGTTATTGCGTAGAACTTTTACAATTATGAATTACCTATCCAACTTGGTCCATGAACAGTACCGAGTTTAGTACAGTTGAGTCCAACAAGACGATAATGTGTATACATCGGAATTAATCCAACTTCTACAGAAAATCAAAGTAAAACTAAAATATCCTGGTTTATTTTGCAGTTAATAACACCATGATTTTGGAATTAATCTAACCCCTTAATCATAAGGAATTACACAGTAACATAACATGTTTCTAGAGAAAAATAAGACTATATAAATAATGAGCATAAAGCCAGAAAAGAAACACAACTGAAAGCCTATACATATATATTAATGAAAGCAGGCTATGTTAATGTTACATATGCTACACCTGAGCTTCCTGTGGTTGGAGTTCCGTATTTGGCATCTGATAAACTTTTGAAGGAGTATCAAGGAGCAGCTGACAGACGCAGTTGAAGAAGCAGAGGAGTAGCCGAGTGGTGTAGTCGAAGAAGAAGAATTTAGCTAGCAGTAAAAGAAACAAGTTGATGATAGAATACCACAAAAAGTCAGCAAGGAGAACCCACAGGAGTGTTTCACACCCAATGATCCCTGACATGTGCAATATGGTCGTTATTGTACTAGTTTGCTCGGTCATGTCAGCTGTGGATGCAAGAACATGGGAAAATATTGCAGTGAGGAAAAGCAACAGGCTTGATTGTTGAAAATTTTGTACTCAGGTCATCCCATTTTATTGGATAAGTGTTTATCTCTTAATTACCATTAACTTTGGAGAATGAAATTCAAAAGATGATGAACTCTTTTTTGTGGGATTCAAAAACAGGCTCATAAAAAGACATTAATTGGCTCAACTGGGAAAAGTTAACAATGAGGAAGGAATTTAATTGGCGGTATGAGATCTAGACATCTCCATGGCTTTAATCTCTTCATGCTAGGGAAACAAGACTGACAATTTTCTTTCCACCAACCCAAATACTATAGTGATAAAGATGTTCAAAGCTAGATACTACCCAAAAGACAATTTCAATTTAAGTTATACATGACGTAACATTTACGCTTCACATGCCCTGTTTAGTTAAGAAAGGAATGAGAGAAAGATTAGCCAATGTTCACTCAATCAACATTTGGATCCAACCATTACTTCGAAAACCAAATAATTAAGTCTTGTCTCATCCTCATCACCACTTTGACTAATCAAAATTTTGATGAGGGACTAAGTTTATGTTTGACAGAGGAAAAAAAATACCAAAGTTTTAAATTAAAATAAAAAAATAAAAATATGGGTCCTACAAAATGTTACCATTCATTTCACTCATTTATTAATTACCCTCCTTTGTTTCTATCAAACAGAACAATAGAAATAAAAATAATAATAAACCTTTCTTTCTATTTCCCTCTTCTTCTACACTAACCTAATCCAAACGGGATGCTCACATTCACAATTTTTCCACAAAAGAGATTATTTTATTGCATATATTAAAAAAAATGATTATCGTAATAATAGTATAACAGATAATATCCCCTCATGTTTTAGAACGACTCACGTAACAAAATTTTCCAAACCCTTCACCTCCGCAGAGCTTCTCACTCTGCATCACCCATTTTTTCCTTCTCTCTCTCTCATTCCTTCTACTCGCCCCCAAAGCCAAAACCCATTTCCTCAATCCATCTTTCTTTCTACCCACATCATCAAAATCCTCTCTTTATCCATTTCAATTCTTTCCCCTTCCTCCTTATTTAATTCTCACCTCTCAGATAATATATATCCACACCATTATCATCTCTAAGAAGAAGAAAAAAAAGAAAAAAAAAAAACTAGCAACAAAAATCACATTATAACAGCACAATGAAGGTTTCAGTCTCAGGAAAGCTCTTCACATTAGGGTTGATAAGTTTCTGGTACGCCTCCAACATAGGAGTGTTGCTGCTGAACAAGTACCTTCTGAGCAACCACGGTTTCAGGTACCCTATATTCCTGACACTGTGCCACATGATGGCGTGTTCAATTCTCAGCTACGTTGCCATTGCATGGCTCAAGATGGTGCCCATGCAAACGGTGCGTTCCAGGGTGCAATTTGTGAAGATATCGTCGCTGGGACTCATATTCTGCTTGTCCGTGGTGGGGGGCAACATCTCCCTCCGCTACCTTCCGGTGTCGTTCAACCAGGCCATCGGCGCCACCACGCCGTTCTTCACGGCGGTGTTCGCCTATTTGATGACCCTCCGGAGGGAGGGTTGGCTCACGTATGTCACACTCCTCCCGGTTGTCGCCGGTGTTATTATTGCTAGTGGGGTATCACTTCTCTCTTATCTTATTAGCGTGTTTGGAAACTTGTTGAGAATAGAAGAATCACGTTTAGGATGTGGAAGTTATAATTATAAATATTAGTTTCTAAAACTTACATCCCAAATGTGAAACCAAATTAAACGTGTTATAACTACTAATTTGTTACATTTTTTACGTATGTTTTATCTAAATTTCAACCTCTTTTCCTAGGCTTAATTATTTGGATTCCATTTGATATATATTTCTAGCATTCATGCAGTTAACTAATCAGAATTGTTGGATGAAAATCAGATGACTCATTTTATCTTGATGAATGAATCCGACATAAACATGCATCTGAGATGTGAATAGTCCGATTTATTCATCCAATGGTATCGATTTATAAGTTATGAGTGTGCTAATGCAAGGAATTCACTTCTTTGAGAATTGTCACTTTCTTATTTTGGTGTTTGTTTTGTTGTGTGTTGTATAATGTGCAACTGACAAACTATTAAATTGGACTCTGTATATATCTTGTTTTCTATGGTTACGAAATTGTGAAGCATTTGAATTGGGACATGCAATTCTAGTTCTTTTATAAGTATAAGGTTCAACAGTTGAGATTTTTCAATTTCATAACTTATTTATTAGTTCATGTGTTTTATCAATGGTTTTTATTGAAATTGATCCTTTAACAATCACTCCGTATATTAGGGGAGTCAAATCCTTTTTCTTAAGCCTGTTATAATATTATAAACAAGGATGTTGAAGAAAATTCTTATGTGCTCTTACTAATACAATAATTAAAACACACGAATGTGATGCAGAAATTTGATGTGTATGCGGGGTTAATTTGATGATATTTAAGAGGATTTAAGCCGTTGAGTCTATTGCTTTAAGAGTATGCAAGACTTTGAATTTTCTTTTTAGATATGTTCTCTGAATTAGTTTTAGCCTGTTAATTAATTTTCTTAATGGGAGAAATCGCCTATGCTGGGGTTTTTCTGTTGCTAGATTCGCTAGGTGTAAATGTCATTAATGTAGTTGAAAATACGGTTCTGCTTGGAGTTTCAAGCTATAGTTATTGATTTTTACTATATCTTTTCACTTGCATGGATGAAGGGAGAACCAAGTTTTCATCTATTTGGATTCATAATGTGCATCGCAGCTACAGCAGCCAGGGCACTCAAAACAGTACTTCAAGGGGTTTTGCTATCTTCTGAAGGGTAATGAGCTCAAATTTCAAGCCATTGTATTTGAACTTTGCTGATTGAATGAGTGCCATCCATATTCCACAACATAGTATCTTTAAGATTTTTTGGTCAGGTCAGTACTGAGATGATTTGTTTGGTTTCTCAGGGAAAAGCTCAATTCTATGAACCTTCTTATGTACATGGCACCAGTGGCTGTTGCATTCCTTCTTCCAGCCTCCATCATAATGGAGGAAGATGTCATTGGAATCACAATTTCACTTGCTAGAGAGGATTCAAGTATTTTGTGGTTGCTTATGTTCAATTCTGCATTGGCATACTTTGTCAATTTGACCAATTTCTTAGTCACAAAGCACACCAGTGCATTAACACTTCAGGTAATCATCTCTCCTTTCCCCATTGAAATTCTAGGAAATTTGCAAAGCTTTAGTACACCAAGAATAATCATATGTATGGAACCCAAATTTCTTCATTTCATAGCTACTTATTTTCAGTAACATCTAACCATGCATTTTTTTGTTAATAAGTCATAATTACTGTGCCAGGTACTAGGAAATGCAAAGGGAGCTGTGGCAGTTGTTATCTCCATTTTGATATTCCGAAATCCTGTATCAGTGACTGGAATGTTTGGATATTCTCTCACAGTCATTGGAGTCATCCTATATAGTGAAGCCAAGAAACGGGGTAAATAAAAGTGAAAAATGAATCCATAGTCTCTTAAAACTGCTGATGCAACTACCGGAAAGAATTTAATCTTCTGATTCATTGAAAGTGTAAATGTTTTGCCCCTTCAGCCAGGTTCAATCATCAGCAGTGAAAAGAATCAGCCTATGGGCGATGTTAGTGCTCGGCTTGAAATATGTAGGAATTAGTGGACTGGAGAAAGAACTTTGTTGCTTATAACATTTGCTTAATTTTTTAATTCATGTATGATACTTTTACCTAAGTTTAATGGAAGCTGACGCAATTTTGGTGAAATCAGTAATGTGCCTCAATTTAATATTCTTTATATTTAGGCAGCTTGTATTACCTAACTCCTTTGTTCTTTTCCATCTCCTGAATTTACAAAGCAGAAAAATAATTATCCTTTACAAGACAGTAGAAGCAGTATAGTTGCTTGCTTTCATGCAGTATTTTGTTATGAAGCTGTTCCAGTTCACAAAAATAAAAACGCATCAACATGAAAAATACAAACCAATTGTTTCGCATTGTTCTAAACAATCAATTCGAGGGAAAATCAGGTGGCAGGTAACCAATACACATCTAAGAAATCCACAAAATGTCAATTCGTTGCTCACACGGTTAAAATATCTTCAGCAGAAGATGTATAACGAAAGCTACAAGTTCAAAGGCATTAAAATCCTAAGATCCTAACCCAACCCCATCTAATAGGTAGATTAAACTTGAGGTTTCGTATCTTCTTCATCCTCTTCTATCTTAGGAGCCAAATAGAACCGCACATAACCCATCTCAGCAATCTTGTACTCAACGACAACTGGCAACTCATTTGAAAGACTAATGGTAACTGTGTTGGACAATGGCGTTGCCTTTGTAAAAGAGTTCATATATCGCAAAGCAAATGTCAAGGACACGGGATCATTCATCTCAATGACAGTAGCTTCTTCAGGCTGCAACATTAACCAAAAATTACAACTATATAAAAAACCCACCACTATGAAATTCAATAACTTGAAAGTTGATTATTAAGCTAAAAAATTCATATCTGGAACAGGCAATGAGAAGGAAAACAATGTCTCACTTTGTCCACAGAAGTATTCTGCCTGCAAACTATATTGGCAGTTCCAATATCTCCTTTGGTGGAAAACTTCACACCCTCCTTAGTAACCGAAATGACAACTTCAACATACACCACAAAACACCAACAATTATCAGTATAACTTTCTCAACAAAACAATCAAACATTAACAAACTTCCAAAACAGAGGAGCAAAGCTGATTACCAGTGTCACCAATGCTACTGAGATCCTTGCAGATCCTAGCAAACTCAGAGGATGGCATCTTAACAATAGCATGATACTCTGCCTCCGGAATCCCAAGGTGTTCACTATCAATGTCCATCAGCTTCATTTCAAAATCAGAAATCTTGTCTTGTGCTGTAAAACACAAACCCAAAACACAGTCAAACTAAAATTTCTACCAACAGTAATTCTTTTTTTCTTGACACCACATCAGAACAAACATCTTAATTAACACTCATTATTTATTTACATGTCTAATTTGTCACCACATTACATATTACCATCCATCCTTCTCTCTTATACTTCTTTTCCTCTCTCTATATTCTTAAAAATGCATCACTTTTCACATTTAAAAGTTCCAAGGCTTCAGAATTCACCTCTCTCGGTAAAAGCATACACCTAAACACTTAAATTTAGGGAATCTTGAACCAAATAACTGCACTGTAAACCTAAAAACATCAATGCATTCATCAAGAAACACATTCATTACGGAAAACCCTAACATTTTAAAGCCAAAATCAATTTCTTTCAGAGAAAAACAACAATTATTTCCAGCAAGTAATTGAAAATTGAACTATTAAATGACACAGTGCGCGAGTGGTTTCGATTCAAGAACACAAATCTCGGTAGTTTTCCATGTCAAATGCATCAAAAAGTCAAAGCAAGTTATATCTAGTTCACGCGCAAGAAAACGCAGCGATAACGTTGAATTAAAAGAAAAGAAAACCCTAAAACATCGAAATCGAAAATAAACTCAAGAATTGAAGAAAAGGGGGAACGTACTAGGGCTTTCGAACATGAAAGTGACAGTGTCGCTGCCGTCGTCGGCCTTGATGGTGATGATGTCGTCATTACCAGCACACCTAAGCATCTTGGCCATGTTGTTGAGGTTCATGCCCATGGAGATGTTGCGGTCGCAGCGGTAGTGCTCGAAGCCCTCGGATCGGAGGAGGAGCGCAACGAGGGCAACATGGCTGGAGTCCATGGCCTGGAGGGAGAACCCGGTGGAGGAGCAGTCGAAGTTCGCGTCGTTCACGAGCTCCTTGATGGATTCCAAAACCTTCTTCAGGAGGGAGCCTTGCACGAGACGGAGTTCCAACATCTTGACGACGATGATCGGAGAAAGAGGGTTTTCTTTTGTGTCGGAGAGAGAAAGGGTTAGGGTTTGAGCGGAAATTGAAATTGGAAATGGAAATGGAAATGAAGAGTGGGAAATGAGAGGGAAAATGAGGTTTATATAAGGGGAAGCTTCTGGAAGCAGTTGGCGGGATTGGGGGGAAATAATTCAGTTCCCGCCATGAGGTTTTGTGGAATTTGTGGAGGGAATGTCTTTCTACGATGGTTATAATTAGAGACGTTGATTGTAACAAAAAAATAGTTAGAACTGTTGATAAACCTATCAAAATCCAATTAAAAAAAAAAAAGTTACATACACAACTTTTTTTTTAGAGGGTTATATACACAAAACTGAAAAACAAAGAAACTTAAAATCGATCTTTTTTTGAAAAGTAATGTAATATACTCCAAACTGAATTGGTACATTAACCGATTTAGTCAATCAGAATAATAAAAAAAAATTCGATACACAAAACTGAAAATCAAACAAACTATAAATTGCAAAAATAAAAGAAAAATAATAATTGCATCGACTTTCGAATAAAATTTGAAAATTAGCATCACTTATTTTCACAATATATCATTCGGACATTAATATAATAATTCTCAAAGTTGTTTATAGTAATTTATTAGCATAATATATATCAAGAGAATATATATAAGAAAAAATCAAATTATATTATTATAATTTTAATAATTATTATATTTTTTAATTTAAATGAAATTTTTATTAATTCAACAATTGAATTATATTTACCTATCATCAAAATTATTTGCGTCAAAGTTTGTGAATTATAAAATGTATTTTTTTATTGATTCATAAGTTAAATTGTATATATTATAGGTGCAAATGATTTATTAATTTTATTAATAATTAATTTTTATTGGAGTGCTTGTTTAACTATCTAAGGTTAGTATGTAAGTGTTTATAATATGCTAGCCAATTCATTCATAGCAACATAATGTTGGTATTCACGTGTGTATAAACTTACAAGTTTTGTAGCAAAGCTCATCACAAACAAAATAATTAACGAAGCATAAATCTAATGATACAAAACTCTAACAATTTACCTTTTTTCTACACCAATAAACAAAATTGTCTCACCAAAAATTTTGTTTCCTTAAAAGAAATTGAATTTTATATTTGGTTCTTGATTTTTGATCCATAAAAATATATATTCTATATTATGTTCAACAATGTTGGTTTGAACTTTGAACGCCAAAGAAAGTCACCCACAAACTAAAGCCCAATATAATGGGGTCCATCTACCAGGTCTTTACTGGGCCTATTGAAATAGGTTCACATTTACACCCCTACACGCAGTGGCGTATCCACATTGTAGTCAGCGTCTGTATACTCACTCATTTTTAAAAAATTATAATATATATATATATATATATATATATATATATATAGATATAGATATATTGAATATGTATATTTTACTCCCTTTTTTATATGTTGAACCCTTATTTCTAATTTTTTTGACTCCTTTTATAATAAAAATTATAACCTTTTTATCTTTTAAATAAATTATCCTCCTAACTTAGAGTTTTAGATCCGTTGCTGCCTTCATCTTCATGGTTACTATTTTTTATTTGAAGTATTTTTGACTTGTTGAAGGAGAGGTGCAAGAAGTGAAGTAAAAGCCTGGTTATGGATGCATATATTAAGTTTTGTCTCTTCCTGATTCTTCTGCATTATTGTTTTAGAACGGTAAAACCCTAGATTACACTCAAGACAACAATTATTTCCATATTAAATCTGTCATTATTAAAGTCATTGATACTTAAGTAAGTTAATATGTATATATTTATATATTTTGAATAAAACTTAATTCACTTAAATATAAGATGAACTTGACTCATGATATAACTTATTAGAGATTTGGCCATTTGGGGATGAAACGTATTTTTACAAAGTGACAATGTAATTTTTTACTGGAGAAAGTAAAAAAAATCAATGACTATGTATATTATTTTTGCCATCATGCAACGTCGATATTTTCATCGTAATTACTGCACATCTGTATCACATGATTCACATAAATTTCTCCTTCTGTTTCTAGCCACTCTATCTTGGAGTGTGAAAGTAACACAACTAACACCACACCTATATATATATTAATTTACCGTGAACTCGTTTGAAGGATTTAACCCAAAGTGGTTGCTTGCGAAGTTGCGTTAAATGCTACTACTCTCCTTCAGCTTCTTAATCACTCACCCAACCCTTTCTTCTTCTTCTTCTTCCCAGCGTCAACAATGTCAGATCCGTACCAGATTTCGTTCGCTCAAGCCTTCTTGTGCAGCGCTTTCGCCGCGTGTTTCGCCGAGGTAACCTGCCGTTTCGATTCAGCATTTGGATCTCGGAATAAAGCTACTCGCATACTCGATTGTTTTAGATAGAAACTGAATCGTACATTTAGAATCCAAAGGAAATACTAATTAAGGACTCGCTTGTGTGAGTTGAGTTGTTTGTGTAAGAGTGTAGAAGTTGTGAAAACTCAAAATTGTGCCTGTTATTTGCTTGCCAATGTTTATTATTTAATTTAATGTTCCTTGTTGTATTTAGTTTTGAGTTAATAGTGTCAATGTAAAGGGTCTTTAAACCGTCCTACATGGTTACACATTAAGAGTTTACAAATTAGTTCCAGTTTTAAATGAATCTGAGTTGAGATCGTACTAAGGTGTATTCACTTATAACTATCATTGTTGATCCTTGATGCTCTTACCATACAGATAGATTGGCATGACTGGTTGGTTTCTATCAATAGCTTTGTACTAAGCTTTTCTTCCTTAATCAAATTTATTTTTCTATATACACTGTTTTTTTTTTTAACTTTCATCTAATCACAAACCGTAAATTTGTTGGCTTTTAAAATAACTATTTTAAAATTCAGATTTCTAATTGACTGATAGTGTAAAAAATATGTTACACTGGCCGTGTATTTCAACTCTAAATTAAAACTAGTTATCATGCTTCAAACTTCTTTATATGTTTCTTTTATGCTTTTTTGAAGTTACACTATTGATAAATAAATGTCTTTATGTCAATATTCTATCCCAAGTCTGCTGTAGAAATTTAAGCTAGAAACTTGCCTGCCGGAAAGTAATTCTAATAATTCCTTTGTGCTTGTGTTTTGTGTAGTTTTGTACTATTCCTCTGGACACAGCTAAGGTCAGGCTTCAACTCCAAAAGAAGGTAGGGGTTGATGATGGAGTGGGTTTACCTAAATACAAGGGTTTGCTGGGCACAGTTAAGACCATTGCTAGAGAAGAGGGTATATCAGCTCTGTGGAAAGGCATTGTTCCTGGTTTACACCGCCAATGTTTATATGGAGGCTTAAGAATTGGGTTATACGATCCTGTGAGTATAAATATCTAACTTTCATTGAATAAGACTGTCATTGTAGGAACATGGATTGCACATATGAACTGCATCATGAACAGGTGAAAACATTTCTTGTTGGTAGTGCATTTGTTGGAGAGGTTCCATTATACCATATGATATTGGCTGCTCTGCTGACTGGTGAGTACTTCTGAGTTCTGAACAGTTATGTTGCTTCAGATTGCATGACATTCATTGACCTTCTCACCTTTGTGTGGAAATTAGCATCCTCCTTGGTTTCAATGGAACAAAAAAATCATTATAATTTAAAAGGAAAATAATGCTGGAATTATGTTCATTTTCCCCCCATTTTCACGAAAATTAAAACTTTAGCTGTGTTTTATTTATTTATTATTTATCAAGCAACTTCTTCATCTTGATATTGTAGCACAAGACTTTATCATAAATGTGAAATAGTAATTGCATAATGTAAATTTAGACTTAATGACTTTACATTCAGATAATAGAAATTGAAAATAGAAAAAAGCTTGTAAATTGGAGGTATGGGAAATGCTAATAGGGAAGGAGATTAAAAAGGGAATTTATTAGATTTGTCTTCCTTTTAACAAAAACAATTAAATGCTCACAAGTTGTATTTTTCTTCTAAATAAAGAGAGTGGTTCCTTATCCAATTCAAGGTGTGGAGAATTCTACTTCTACACAAAGGTGAGGAAGTTAGCATTCCCCATGGATATATATGTATGTTTTGTATTATATTATATGTTAATAGTCATTGACTCACTTTTTTGAACTTGTGATAGGTGCTTTGGCAATCACAATTGCTAATCCTACTGATCTAGTCAAAGTTAGGCTTCAAGCTGAAGGTCAATTGCCAACTGGGGTACCTAAGCGTTATTCTGGTGCTATAGATGCATATTTAACTATACTGAGACAAGTAAGCCTTTCTTATAGTTATTTTGGTCTCGTTCCTCTCTATACGTTGAAAATATATTAATCAAATCTAATTCTCTCTATATTTTTTTGTTAAACTAGGAAGGGATAGGGGCCTTGTGGACTGGTCTTGGACCCAATATAGCAAGGAATGCAATTATAAATGCTGCTGAATTAGCTAGCTATGATAAAATAAAACGGGTAATCACATTATAGGGTACTCTAAATTGGATTCTTGGTATAATTCAAATTATATCCTTACATAAAATTTAATTGCAATGCTTCTCTGATTCTTTATACTTATGCAGACGATTTTGAAAATTCCAGGGTTCATGGACAATGTCTATACTCACCTACTCGCTGGCTTAGGTGCAGGTCTTTTTGCTGTCTTTATTGGTTCTCCTGTTGATGTGGTAGGTGCTACCCTAGCCCCCTTTCCTCTCCCCTTTTTTGTTTGTCTGCAGTCTACACTTATGCTTGAGTAGAACATATCATTGATATCAATGATAGTCCTGTTTATAAATGAAAAGAGACAGAAAAGAAGGAAATTATAAGTAACTTAGGATTTTGAAATTCGAGAACTATTGCATGTTTCCTAAACAATATTGGTGAAATTACTATGAAGAAGCAGCCTCTACTTTTATGAAGCAAGATTTGACTTATATCCATGCTCATAATTTTCCAGGTGAAATCCAGGATGATGGGGGATTCAACCTACAAAAGCACATTTGAATGCTTTCTCAAGACTTTGTTTAATGAGGTTTGTGAATTTCTTTATTTGATTTGGCCATAGTTATGATTGGTGTTTAAAATCTTGAAACGTAGGGAAATTGAAAGATTTCTTACAAATTACAATAATTAGCACTTAGCACCATTTTGTTGCTATTTTTTTATTTTGGTTGTCCTGATTGTTTTATAAATGTCCCTGGTAAAGAGCTTAACTATATGAGGTGACTTGGGAGGCTGGACACAAACTTTGTAGTGCATAACTAAAGAGGCTATTGAGCAGCGCACTTAATCCCCCAAACAATGCATATGGCTTTTCCATACTAAAAGCAAGCTATGTTGTTCTGATCCTTGAACTAACTGAAAATATTTTTAACAGTTGCCACGAGGTTGTTGGTTCGATAAATAAGTTGACATGGAGGTCAGCATAAAGTTTGTCTTTTTCTCTGTACAGATTGAACCCATGTCATAAATGTATTGCAGGGATTTTTGGCCTTCTATAAAGGTTTCCTTCCCAATTTTAGTCGAGTAGGAGCCTGGAATGTGATTATGTTTCTTACCCTTGAACAAGTAAGATACACATCTTATATCTTGGCAATGCTGTTTGTGTTCTCTTTATATTCTTACGTAATTTATATCGCATTACACCCTGTTATCCACTTACAAATGTCCTGCTTAAATGTTTAAGCCAATTGTATATTTTCAATTACACAGCTTTCAAATTGTACGTTAGGTCTGTCTTAGTCTAGTAAATATTTTCAATGATTTTTTCCCCTTCTGCTTCAGCTTCTACTATTAACATGTCTTCTAGAGAAAATAGCTTTTTGTAACTTATTTTTTCACCTTGATCAGAATCAAATAAGTATATCTTTTGTCTAAAAGTTGTTATAGCCAAGTAGAATGGTCCTATTTCAAATCAAGGGTGGATACACCGTACTTTTTCACTTAACATGCTGTCATGCTTTCTTACTTGAGAGATTCCAAATTACATTTCTAGATCCACATTGGGTGAAGACAGCTGTGAATTTTCCCGCAAAATTGGCCTTGTAAATTACAAAAGACAGCTTTTGCTTTCTGACCATATGAATCTGCTTGTCAATATTAAGTGTTATCATTCATGTGACAGGCAAAGAGAGTTATAAGCGGATAATTGTTGTTAGTTGTTACTCTTCATCATTGAGATTCACCAAGCAAATTTAGTGTTCTTTCTCGGGTGGGTGCTGCTGCTATCAGATGAACAACAGATTTGTTAGCAGAAAGGTGGTCTTTCTACATTTACTTCTGCCGTGTGGATGGACGTCACGCTTCATATATTCTTAGTCGATGAATAAACCGTCAAATTACCATTGTCTCCTACTTGTGCCATGTGGACGCCACAATTAAAACATTCTTAGCTACAATGAATAGACCTTGAAATTACATTTACTTGAAAGGCATTCACTGTACTGGATCGATATGTAATATATTTTTTCTGGGAAATAAGTTACGTATTTCCCAACTCATTCAATAGACAAATGAAATGAAACATGTATGAATACGTTAGAGTATAATTTATTACTTCATTCAAATATTATTGAGTCTATTGTCGTTTTAGAATGGATATTGGATTTTGTTGGTTCCATGCGAGATCCCAGATAATCTTGGACTTTGGGATTATAATAGTTCTCCTTCCTCTCGTTTGTAAGTCAATAATTCAGAGAAGAAAATAATAGCTTGCTAATGTAGGTTTGGGAATGAGCTATATCACAATCACTTCCAAGGTCAGACTCAGTCACCTGGAAATCATAACCCAGCCTAAGGATTTTTCATATTACATCAACAGCCCAGTAATCCTGCTAGGAAAATATTTGGATCACTCTAATCAGCTTCTTTAAAACATGACTTACTACAGAGTAATTCTATTTGCACCCACTTTATTCTCTTCACACCCCTTCTTTTTCTTTTATACATTTCGGAAATTAGTTTCTAATATTCTAGAAACTAATTTATGGAATGTAAAATAAGTGATAGGGTGGAATCAGAAAAAAAAAATGGTGCAAAAAGAATTTCTCCTCAGAAAAACTTTATGTTCTGGCTATCAAATAAACTCTGGCCTTTATAACAGAGCCATTCCCAAGCTTAAATCCAGGGCTAACTGGAAACCCTACAACCTGACCAGCCGGCACTCGCCCGCCTGAAAATTTCACAACACTGTCCATATACTGGGGATGGAACTCAGCTCCACGGCTTGCCTCAAACTGACTTGGTGCAGGGTTTAACGAGAATGCCAGTAAATGAAGCAACCACACTGCCTTGGCCACCCCTAGAAACTCATTGTAGAACTCACTCCTGGGGTGGTTTCCTGCTTGGACATGACCGTGCTGCTCCAAGTTCCCAAACAAGGACTCCTCCATCTTGGGATGGACAATGGCAAGGTACTTCTTGGAACAGAATTTGCCAAAGTGACATGTTGGCAAGATTCCAAGAAGCTCAGTAGGATCCATGGACTTCATGTCGCGGTACTGAGTGAAGCAATCACGGCGAAACTGGTCAGGGTTGAGGAGGGAGGAGAGGCTGCCATCCATGTAGAAAGTCTCATGGTCGAACCCTTGGAAGATTTTCCTGGAAATGTAGGATTCAAGGGCATACTTGGCATGGTGAGCCGAGACAATCGACGTGGTTGAAGAAGTATTATGGAATTTGTCAGTGGAGGCAGTAGCAGCTTCAATGGAACGAACAGCAGCTGTTATGTCCCAATGTGCATTGTGCATGAGAGACAGTAGCAGAGATGTGAAAGACTTTGAGGCTTCTCTCACTTGCACCATTGTTGCTTCAAAGAGTTCAGGGGTTGGTACTGCTGCCATTGCTGCATATAGAATTTCACAAATATAGAGAATGAGATCCTCCATTCATTTCCTCTTCTAGCAAGTCTTTTGGTTTGGGCGAGCATTTATAAAATTGATTTCACAAATTTGGATATTTTTACCTTGAAAGCAAGTATGATGTAAAACTGTCTAAATTTTGCAACCTAACACAAAAGCTACTTTTATCACTTAAAATCAATTTTACTTGATATTATAATTATAATGGCATGATTGGATTCATGTTAGATAATCTGTTAGATAATCCAGAATCATGTTAAAATACCAGCCAATGTAATTTTAAGTAAATTTTCACATATTTGATTCTATGTTGAGAAATTTGATTTAGAGATGAAGTAACATTAGGCAGTTTCTGCATTGATTAAAAAAATTTAAATACAGATCACACCATTTCAAAATCACTTTAATTCAAAATCAATTTTGCAAATGTTTACCCAAACACACTAAAATCAGGTTTGAGGCAAAATCATTTCTCATGTACACTTGACTCTGGTTTAGCTAGAAGGAGCTTCTGAAACCCCAGACATGCAATGCAGGAGTTTCCCAAAAGCCCAACCATTTCACATGCAAGAATCACTTGGAATAAAAATCACACACTTCTCTACTTTACTTTGAATGAAACACACTTCCAACTTCAAAGCAACAAAATATAACAAAAAGCGACTTTCCACTTTTTTCTTCTTCTTCTTCTTCTGAATATTCCATCCATCTAAATCTAAACACCACATTTTCATTAAAAAAAAGAAGCATCTCTTGATTCTCCTCTGTTAAATAAAAAAAAAAAGTGGGTAGCAATAGCATATTGAAAAATGTACCTTGATTTCCCAGTTTCCTCTTAGACAGAGACCTCCCAGGCTTCTTTTGAGCACTTCCAATAGTAGTGAGAGCAACAGCACTATCAAGCTTCTCCCTCAGATTCTTCACCTCCATATCCTTCACCTTCACCTCCTTCTTCAGCTCCTCCACCACCGCCTCGTACGGCGCCACCACCTCCCTCACCGACGCAACCCCACCACCACCACCACCGCCACCTCTCCTCCTCCCCTTCCTCCTCCCGCCGTCGCCGCTCCGCCGGAACCTCTCCCTGAGCACGGCAAGCTTCCGGAGCTCCGACACCACCGCCACGTCAGCAGACCTCATCCTCTCCGGGTCCCACGGCGAATGCGCCTCCTGAAGCCTCACGTAGGCCCTCTTCATCGACGACACCGTTTCGAACACTTCTTCCATCAGCGCCTCCATCTGTTTTACTTTGAAAGCCTTCAAGGGCCCCACCATTCTCTCGTCATCCTCGTACTCTTCTTCCTCGTACTCGTCGTCATTCTCATGTTCTTCTTCCTCTGAGTCGTTCTGGTTTTCCTCGGACTCGTAAGGCGAGTTGTGGTCTTCCTTGACGGCGGCGGCGGCGGTGGCGAGGGGGTGAAGGAGGCAAGAGGCGGTGACCCTTTGGATCAGATCCGAGAAATTCGAGACCTTTCTCGTCATTGGTCTTGTCTTGAGATGCGTTGTGTTGTGATGTGAGTGAGAGAAAGGAGTGAAGCTCAGAAATGGTGGCAAGTGGGACAGGACAAGTGTGAGTCAATAATAAATGCATATTGGGAACACGTGCTGTGTGTGGTGTGTTTGCGAGAATGTGACTTGCTGGATTCTGCCAACAGTGT
Organism: Glycine tomentella; assembly: GCA_007407185.1. Classification (NCBI taxonomy): domain Eukaryota; kingdom Viridiplantae; phylum Streptophyta; class Magnoliopsida; order Fabales; family Fabaceae; genus Glycine; species Glycine tomentella. The sequence goes on along the minus strand of PYAF01001680.1, from coordinate 989,467 downwards.
CAGAGACCACCCACGAGGAGGGTGCGCACTATAACAATTACTAACAACAATCTTCTGCTAAGGACTTCTCCTACTTCTCTTGTGTTTTGCTATCGTATATGCTATGTAAAAAAAATTATTGAATGGTTTTTATATTCTTAACATACTAAAACACGTCTTTTATATAAAAAAGAAAAGATTGTTCTTATTATGTTTTCAATTACAATACGATAGTCAATAAAAAAATATTCAAGAATCAAACTAATTTATACATGTTTCAGCATTAAGTGAGTCTTAAAGTATGTCCCAACTAATCTAATCTTTTATTCATAAAAAAAAATTACAACATGATAAAAGCTTCCGTTTTTAATGAACTAGTTACCGGACCTAACAAATAGAATGTGTAGAATTGAATGAGCTGTAACTACGCCGTATGCAAGAGGTAATGTGCATAAATATATTTATATAATAATAATAATAATAATAATAATAATGATGATTGGGACTACTATGACGAGAAGAGAAAAGAAGAAAAAAAGGAAATGCTAAAGAAAATGGCTTGGTAAAGTAACACTAGGGACTACTATAAGGAGAGACAGAGAGAGAGATGGTTGACCTGTTGCCGGAGTGATATGGCGGCGTGCGGCGGTTGACGGTGGCAGTTGTTGGACTTGTGGATGGAATGGGAAAAAGTGGACCTGGGGTTGAGGATTAGTAATTGCTTGCTATGAGAGCATGTGATGTGATGAGATAAGGGAATACAGTCAACTGGGTGGAGACAGAACACAGAAGAGGATATTCTTAGCTGTAATATCCTTTTTTTTGCTATTGTAAATACTCCTATTTAATGATACGTGGAAAAGAATAAAGAAAAATGTATTTAGTTTTATATATTTCCTATTTAACGATAAAATTAATTTGGAAAACAGGGGCTATCATATAATTATTATCATTAGAAATATTCAACAATAAATAATAATTAGGGAAAATAAATAATAAATAAGTGGTTGATAATACGTGACATTTTCTTTACCTTTTAAGATTAAGAGCTATTTTACAAAAATATATTCTTAACGTGTAGTATTTTTATTTATGAATTCACAAATGAAGTTGTAGAAATTAGATAGAGTGTTATTGTTTTAACTTTAACTATTTAAACTCTTAAAAGATGATTATGAATATAATTAATACATTATCAGTATT